>APFE031389001.1:0-36388 GCA_000404065.3 Pinus taeda | reverse complement strand
ATATAACTATGTATTATTATATATAATTTGAATGGATAATAAATTATCTCATGCATTTAATAGTTCCTTTATCATATACGTCAATTTGAATGGATCATAAATTTACCTTTAACAAAACAATTTACTACATTAAAAAAACTTACCACATTAAAATTCCAAATGAGGTAAAGTATTAAACACCCTTACTCAAATTTATAAAGCCAATAACATATCTTAAATCAAAGCAGAAATGTTAATTCAACACAAAGAATCCAAAATCCTGCTCCAAAATCTTTTAAAATTTATTTTGATTAAATATTTGCAAGGAAAAACCATATCCTACGAACATAGTAAAGTCTTTAAAGACATACATATTCCCATATCAAAATTTCAATCATTGAAAATATTAATTTGATGTAATTTTATTATAATTTTTATTATCATGCATTAAAATTATTATTAAATTTAATATTATTATTATTAAATTTAATAATTTTTTGGAATTAATACAATATTAAATTAATATAATATTCGATTGCTATATTATAATTATATTAATATATTATGAATATTAACTCTAGATTGTTTTGCAAGTAATGCTTCCATTTTCTTCCCAAGTTGTCTTAGAGTTGTATTGTGTGAATCTCCTAGGTTAATAAAGGTGTACCACTATTTTTAGTTAATCTAGATCGCACCTTCTGGATCTAGAAATTCCTAGGTTAATAGTGTACGCCAACTATTTTTTAGTACTCTAGATCCACCATTCTTGGATCTAGAAAGATCATGTATTCTAATATATGTAATTTCATGAAGATCAAATAAGACATACTACGTTTGGTGTTGTGTTAATGGATATCTTTGTTTTAGTTCTATTTTTTTAATATGGTATCAAAGCTTGTTCTCAGCTTGACTCCCTCCTTAGGGAGAGCCAGGGAGATGTGGAAGAGATCTTGAGTTTTATTTCTTTATAAACAACAAAGACCTAAGTGAATAGAAAAGTGGAGAGATGTAGGGAGTGGAAAAGGAGATATGGAGATAAAATGAAGATGAATGACATAGAGAGAGAGACAGTGACAAGGGATAGATGGAGAGAGATTGTGTATGTTTAGGGGGGAGATAGAGAGACAAAGAAAGAGGGATGAAAGGAAGAGAATGAGAGAGAGAAGGATATAGTGACATGGTTGGAGGATGAAGAGAGAGGAGGGGGAGAGAGGAAGGAAGAGAAAGAGAAGGATAGAGGGATGGAGAGAGATGGAGTTGGAGGGAAAGAGAGAACGAGGTAAGAAGAAATACATAGAGAGAGAAAAGTGGAGAGAGAAAGAGGGAGTGATAAGGGAGATATAGAGAGAGGGAGAGAGGAGAACAAGCGGGAAGAGAGATAGACTAGGGAGAGATAGAGTGAAGGGGAGGAGAGAGGGAGAGAGGAGAACAAGAGGGAAGAGAGATAGACTAGGGATAGAGAGAGTGAAGTGCAAGAGAGAGGGAGAGGAAGATGGAGAAAGAGAGATATAGATATGGAGAAAGAGTATGTATGTTTTGGGGATGATATAGAGAGATAAAGTAGAGGCAGAGAGAGATATAGATATCGATGGGAGGTACAAACTTTTCCTCAATTTCTACACACCAAAAAAAAAGTTTATACTTCGACCAATTTAATCCCACTCAACTTATAATAAATACAATGCTAAATAAATCTAAGCAAATTATTTTTAAATTAATGATCTAATTCAGATCACTATAGTAATTCTATTTCTAGCTAAGTCAAACGAGTGATAAATTAATCTAAGGTAATTATTTTAAAAATTAATGGTTTAATTCACATCACTATACTAATTCTATTTCTATCTAAGTCAAACTAGTGATAAGTGAGGGTGATCTAACCATATATATGTGTTAAAATAGAGATCACTATACTAATTCTATTTCTAGCTAAGTCAAACCAGCGATAAGTGAGGCTGATCTAGCCATATATAAAAATTAAAATAAAAAGGAAGTTAAGACCAGGCGACTAGTCAGATATAATGGAGAAACGTGGGACCAAGTTTCACTATGTAGCAATAAAGCCCCGTCCACTCAACCAACACTTCCTGTTGTACAGCTAAGGCATGTGAATTGTGAATTTTATTTTTATTAGAATGCATTTGAACATTTTTTTTAATAATGAAAATAGTTCTGATATTCCATTTAACATTGTAGTAAGTATGGGCTATATTAATTATTAATGTAATAAAATATTTTTTTATATATAAAAACAGATTATAGTCAATATATACGACACATCGTAATTATATTGATAGGCGTCCTTCTTATTGGAATTGGGTACTTTAATCATTTAACTCATTAAAGATGTCAGTATATTCTCATTGTTGCCACAATATCAATGGAATGATTTCACACCACTAACTTCCCTGCATATCTAGATCACATGATTAAACCTTGTTTAAATTATTTTTTACAAATATTTATTAAAAATTTACCATGTCATTTATTAATTGACACCTATGAGGATTAAGCATAATTGGAAAACTACAAAATATAAAGCACATGTTACACATACACTTGTCATAGTAGTGGAAAATTTTAGACACTTATCATACACAATGTATTTTTACTTAATGAAATCATGGAGAATTTGGATTGCATTGGTTTAATGGTTAATATTTCCATAAATTTCAATGATATGGTTTATTATTCTCAATTAATGAAGTCACAAATAATTTATGATCTCTCTTCCATAAATTTAAACTTATGATTTGAAATTGATAACTAGCATTATTTTGATTTAGCATTAAATTATTTTCTTAATTGATTTTTACATTCATGGGAAAAGAGACTATGATGAAAGAGAGATTATAAATTATTTGTGACTTAATTAATTAAGAATAACAAACCATATTACTAGAATTTATAGAAATATTAACTGTTAAACCAATGCAATCCAAATTCTCCATAATTTTATTAACTAAAAATAATAAATTGTAATTATATTGAAATTTATGTTAAAGGGAAAACCAACATAGTGGCAAGGGGCAAGAGACATAATTGTATTGGATTGTATATGGGAGAGCATAAAAATAATGTCAAACCCTCGGGTTGTACATGGAAGAGCATAAACATGATGTCAAACCCCTTGGCACGACAAGTTTAATAATTTTCTATTATTAATTTTCATGGAATGACCTAATCCATTTAAACAATATAGAATTATCGATAAAGACATCTAAACAAGTATCCTTTTTTAAGATCTTATAGATAAAGAATTATTGGAAAATACATGCACAAGTATTTTGTTTTAAAAGTTTATAAACATTTATTTTCCTTTGACATTATTTTAGGGGACATTATTTTAGGGTATTATTTTTTTTTTTCCATTTTCACATGTATTTGTATTTGTTTCTAGCATATTTGAATGTTATTTATTAGAGGTAAAATAGAACCTAAATAAATTTAATATTAAGAAAATATGAAAATAAAATAAAATAGATACAAAGCTCAATTTTACATTGTCATCCAATTATAAGAAAAACATATTCTTGAAATACTATAAGTTATGTTTAAAAAAATTATAATAAAAAACAAAAATTTATGGTTATCATCAAAGGCTGTAAGTTATATTTAAAATGAGATTCAGAAAATTTCTGCACAACATGGCTGACTAATATCTCCCATAACAATGTTTTATTATTTAAATTATTCATGTGTGACTTGAAATTTTGGGATTAAATTATTCAAGTGTGATTTAACCATGGATTAAAGGCTAACCAGAAACCAATGTTGAAATATGGCTAACCTTGAACAGGAAACATTGAATAGCAAGAAATCACCCATGGATTTGGACTTCAAATGTAGAATGATTTCTTAACATACACTTGTCATAGTAGTCATAGACATTTATTTTCCTTTGACATTATTTGAGGGTACTTAATTTTTTTTCGTTTTCACATGTATTTGTTCTGGCACAATTGAATGTTAGTTACTAGAAGTACAGTGGAAAGAAAATAAATTTTAATATTAAGAAAGCATGAAAATAAAAGACAAAAGATAAAAATCTCAATTTTATATTGTGATCCAATTATAAGAAAAACATAAATTTACAGTAATATGTTATGTTTAAAAAAAAATATAATAAAAAACATAAATTTAAGGTAATCATGAAATAGTGTAAGTTATGTTTAAAATGAGATTTTGAAAATTTATGTAGTAATCATGAAACAATGTAAGTTATGTTTAAAATGAGATTCATACAATTTCTCGAGAACATGGTTGATGGATATCTCCCATAACAATGTTTTATGGTTTAAATTATTCATGTGTGATTTCAAATTCAGGGTTTAAATTATTTAAGTGTGATTTAACGGTGGATTAGAGGCTAACCAAAAACCAGTATTGAAATATGGCTAAACTTCAAGGGGAGGCACTGAATAGCGAGAAACCATCCATTGATTTGGACTTAGAATGTTGAATGATTTCTTAACATACACTTCTCATAGTATAGTGGAAATGTGTATTTTCGAATAACATGATCATCAGTTTCAAACCATCATCAATTTCAAATCATTGGTAACGCTTGTCCAATTCGAAATAACAAGTCTCGTAGTTTCATTAACTTGTCCATGAATTTCACCCTTTCAGGCTCTTAATAATAACTCCAAAAAACATGTGTGGTTAGTTTCATCAACTTGTCCATTAATTTCACCCTTTCATGTTCTTGATAATAACTCTGCCACTCCATTTAGGATTGTAACGTGGAGGAATAAAGCAACTTGAGAGTTTCGTGGATGTGTGCATTTCTTAGTGCTTGGGTTGTTGGAATTGTTGATGAATTACTAGAAGGATTTACTAGAACGATTTGAAGGGGCTTCTTTTGGCTTTTATCTTCTTAGAAAAGTGCACAATATGTTACCTAGATTTGGAAGATTGCTACCCTATATATTAATATTGTTTTCAATGATCATTGTTACTTAGATTTTTCATTTAAAAGAACAATAACACTCTAATATGGAATGGCTTTGTTCGGGATATCCTAATATTTAATCAGGATATCAGATATTTAATCAGGATATCACAATTTGTGGTTTAATATCTCTTCTGGATGGCGCTTTGAAAGATGACCTGTAAGGTTCTTTTTTAATTATACTTTAATATATATGTTTGTTGCTTGGCTTTTGGTATACTACAACTATGGCTCTTAACCGATTGAAACCATATGGCATACATTATATGATAGTTTTTAAACATAATTTTTTTGGTTTATCGTTATATCATGAGTTCTTTAGCTGTTGTGAAAATCTATTTATCTTTTTGTCGATTTCGATTCACTGTCCTTTTTGTAGGAATCGAAACACAGCCCACTACTCTCATTTGGAAGTGCAACCCTAGCCAACAACTTAGTGGATCGACAAGTAAAAGAATGATCTCGCGGCCCTCGCCCCACTGCTCGCTAATATTTGAAGGTTGTAATCCAATGTGGGTCCATAGTTAGATATTTATTTCTTAATTAAAATACTGTCCAGAACCCTGGGTCCATAGTTACATATTTATTCATTCGGTCAACTTTGAGTTCTTTAGCTGATGTGAAAATCTATTTATCTTTCTGTATTCACTCTCCTTTTCTATTGCATTCTCGAGGAGCTGCTCCACCACAACCGTGACCAACTGCCACGATCCCAATGGAATCCTGACCACGCTGGCAAACGAAAATAAATATATTAATTCAGAAACGGTTTATGTCATTAAGATCTTTTTAGAAATTTGGGTAGACTAATAGAACTCTACAAGATGGAGAAATAGAAAAACAAATCTTCATCCTAGGTATTTGAATCCAATCTATGCCAGTGCCAGTGGCTTTTGCTAGAAAACACTGAAAGAGCTTCCCTTACAAAAGGCGGAAGCCTGAATTTAGAAAATTCACGATTACAAAATATGCTAATAACAAATGAAAGGTAAAGCCGCAAAAATTATTTGGTAGAAAAACAGTTTTGTATTTAGCAGTTTTCTCAACAGGCTATATTGCTTATAACATTAATAACGTGTTAAATTTAGCCTAGAATCATGTGCATAAAAACAAAATCCCAAGACTATTTATATTGCCCCACTTTGAGGATGACAAAGAACAAGATATGAAAACTTTATTAACATACCATGGAAGGTTTACATCCCATGCGGGTGGCTGAGGTACTCCATGCTTTCTCAACCCACTTACAAGTCTAGAAATTGAGTTGGTTTCTGATGTTACCAGAGCATTTGCAGAATGCACAAGAAAAAGTATACCATTATCTTCATAGATTATTACAATATATAATTAATCATAACGAAGGGCAAGCGGTCTAAATAAATAACCACGATAACACCTAAAATGACCTGCAAGCCACACACACATATATATATATATATATATATATATATATATATTATAATTCATCCTACGTATATATACATATATACCATTATTAATGCAGGATAGGTTATGAGAGTAGCGTTACCTACTGAGGTTGTTTCGTGGTTTGCATCAGCACAGGCCACAGCGCCTGGCTAATTATTCATTCCATCGACTTCGATTCACTCTACTAAACAATCACGGGAGTCATTTTTCCCTTATGTCACGTTTTAAGATAAAATCATTGACGTGGAATTTAACGTTCTCATAAAGCCATCAAATTTTATGATTAGGGAATAGATTTTCCACAGAGATTTCAATGTATCTTGATATTTATATATGTATATTATTATTTTTTATGGTAAACAAATAAAAATATACAATTAAGTGAATATATAATTAAAATTTAAATACAGAATATTATAGATCTAGCATGTATGGAAATGATAAAATAAAATGAATATTTTTTCAAAATATGTGAAATAGAAAATGGAAAATAGATAATATGAATTGCAAGTGAAAATGGTTAAATAAAATGAAATAAAATTACAACACTAAAATTTAAAAATATCTTACATTTAACCTATTATTAATTATTTTTATATTGAAAGCTATAAATCATTGTGCTTCATGTTAATACTCCACTCCCACTCAGAACACGTTTACCTGCTACGGCCAGGGTTTAAATATAACCACTCCTACACCTTAAAGATTGGTATCTATAGGCTTTGCTCTTTCCTATATTAGAATTGGGTATTTGAATGATTTTGTTAATTAATGTTTTTT
This sequence comes from Pinus taeda, assembly GCA_000404065.3. NCBI lineage: Eukaryota > Viridiplantae > Streptophyta > Pinopsida > Pinales > Pinaceae > Pinus > Pinus taeda. The sequence continues at coordinate 29,247 of APFE031389001.1, read as the reverse complement.
ATTATTATTTTTAGTTACTTTATGAATATATGTATAACCATTTATGAAATATGTGGGTAAAATCAAATTAAAAATAAAATTGGAATTAATTAAAGCTTTATCAAAAAGTTTGCAAAAAAGTATACACTAACTCATTAATTATTCATTATTTAATTTGACAATGATCTTAAGGTTTATACTAATTTTAATGAATAAGTTAAGCTTTGTAATAATGGTTAAAAAAGTATTTATTAATTGAGAAATTGTCTAAATTATAAATAATTAATGAATATTTAAATCAATTTTTTTATTAAATCACAAACTGTTTATTCAAATAGCTAAATTAGTATAAATTAAAACTAAAACATAATGTGGTAGATAAGTTAGATATCAAACCAATTAAAGATGAAATGAAAAAATTAATAGAATTAGACCACGAACGTAACAAAAGGGCCTTGAACCTTATAATATTCGGTTTAAAAGAGGAAGTAGATGAGGATACTTTAGCCTTAGCCCAGACAAAATTACATAATAGATTACAAATTGAAACAGTGTGTCTCACGGAAGCAACAAGATTGGGGAAATTAACCGGGAATAAAGGAAGACTAATCCGCATAAAGGTGAGCTCCACTGATCATAAGTACGACATACTTAGTAAAACCTCAAGTCTAAAAGGAACGGGAATATTCATAAATGAAGATCTCATTCCAAAAGATCATGCAGAATAAAATTAGTCAATTACCTACCCATAAGCTAAATAACTCATAGTTAATGATAATTAATCATAAATCTAAGTTTCATATAATTGTTTACAATAAATTACGCATGACCCTATAAATTATTGAGATATAAAATTAATTATGCAGCATTCATTATTCATGATTTAATTTGACAATGATCTTAAGGTTTATACTGATGAAATCAGATAAGTTTCGCAATAATTATTAAAACAATATTTATTAAATGAAAAATTGGTTAAATCACAAGTAATTAATAAATATTTAAATCAAAATTGGTTTACTCATATAGATGAATTACTTGAAATTACTCATAAACCTAAAAACTCAAACATAGAATTAGTCAATTACTTATAATTACTCATAATTATTAATGAATCTAAATCACTTATAATTAACCTAAATTACTCATAATTGTTGACTATAAATTACTCATAAACCAAAAAACACTATAAATTATTGAAACATAAAATTAACTATGTGGCACTATAAATTAAATTTTGCAACCAAACAAGTGGAATGTGGCTTCTAAAATTTACAAAAACTCAATATATGAAACATTGAATTGAGATTTCTACTACTAGCTATATGTTGTTCTATTCACTGTTCATTGTAAAGCATGTCACACCTTTTTCTACATTTCTCTATTCACTACACAGCATACCACCAATTTTTCTACTTTTCTCTGTTCTTTGTTTAATGGAAAACACACTCCACTTCAAATATATTAAAAAAATGGTAGACATCCATTCCACTTCAAATATTTAAAAAACAAAAAGCCTAAAATCTCTGATTCTATGTCATCCTAAGGATTTTCATTTAATGATATATATTATAAACCTAAAATTATATTGAGTTATTTTTTAATTTGTAAAAGAATAATATTATAATCTTAAAACAAATGACTAAAACCTAACTCCATTTAAATAGTTAAATGCTTAAAAGCCTTGTAAAATATTTTTTTGAAAAAATCCATCTTGAATTCTTGTAGATCTAAATAACTTTAAGAATTTTCTAATTCTAGATATAGCTCTTAAACACTATTCTATTCAATTGGATCGATGTCTTACTCTTAAAAATTTCACATTGTATTTAAATTCTCTTGTTGATTTGATTTGTTGAGATAGATAGCCCTTTTAAAATTACTCAAAGTATTTAGATCTATATGGAATAGGAATTAAAGGTTGAATTTAAACATTTGATTTTGATGTTAGGAGAGAAAATCTAGAGAGAGAGATAGACATTTCCTCCATGAAGAAGGCCTTGTTAGGTGTGGAGTTCATAATTATATCCACTTATTTTACTAAAATCCTTCCCCAAATATCACTAAAATGTATGAGAATCTAGAATGTGCATGTAGTCACTTTTTTTCTTCAAAAAATAAAATGTTAGATCAATGACGGTTGAAGATTAAGTTATTTGTGATAAATATTACTTCATTGTCACAATAATATCTAATTTTCCAACTTTCACATATGCTATCTATATTTAATTGCACTAAGTTGTGAGAATTATAGTGGATTTAAGGAATTTATGTATTCATTTTTGTACTTAAAGTGAATTTGATTAAAATGGTCCATCAGCATAAGGTGAAGAGGTGCAACACCAAGGAAGGAGGAAGAGTTATGGTCTAGGAATGTGTTGTTTTAGAAATTTAATAATATCATTTTAATTTGATATTCTTAGATTTATTATATTAAAAATTTAGTTTAGGTTTAGAGCCAATCGTTGTGTCTTATTATTTATAATATTGATATTAAATATCATTAAGTTTTGAAAGATAAATAATTAAAAATATGAATGTGATTGTTTATTATTTAAATTTCTTGATATTTATTAATTTAACCTCCATATACCATATAATCATAATCTTGTAGATATTTTTATTTTTTATTCTTTTCCTAAGTAATTTTGATCTATTAATATTATACAAAAAAGTTATAGAGAGACCTAATTTCAGAGATGTTAAGCATCAATCATCATCAAAAAATGAAGCTATTTGTAATGGACTGCCCTGACAAAGGGGAAACCAATCCAAGAAACTTTAAAGACTGCCCCTGTTATGGGGGAAACCAACCATTGAACCAAAAAAACTATTTCGAAGTAGACCTTGGTTTTGCAAAATGAACAAAGAGGAACACAAAGCTTGAACCAAAAAGATAGGGACATAACCAATAAACATAGTGACATTCCACCTGGTGGAGAATTAACCAAAGAAATCAAGACACTTGGTGTAGAAACAAAGCACAGCCAAACCAAAAAACCACAACACATAGAAACATATCCACTTGGAAGCCGGACACGTTTGCATGAAACCAAAAAAAGCCCAAAACAGTGAGACGAATCCACCTGGGAGCCGGAGGCCTTTGCATGAGGCCATGTGTTAGGTTGGTGGTTCCTTCGAAGCTAGCTCTTCCTCAATCCAGCAGGCAAACTGATACCAATCGTCATCCTCTTCAGACCTGCCTTGACCTTGAGCAAGTGTAGCAACCACATTGCCTTCTGCATCCATCTGTCGCTTACCAGTGTCCTCAACTTTGGCTTTGCCATGCAGAGCCTTGCTGCCTGTTGCTAATCCCATGACTACTAGGCTCTGCCCTGTTCTGCTTGTTCCCACTACTGGACAGAGGAGATTGCATTGTAGTCTCTTCCTCGAAGGAAATTGTGATGGTGGCTATGATTGTAGTCCTATTTAAGGAACTACGGAAGCGAACTTGAGTGTTGTGAGGGGCAAAAAAAGGAGGGAGTGGGAAATCCTTAGTGTGGACAACATTGTCCCTCCATCCTCTACCGCTTCTGGTATTCGAGTATCTGTGAGTGGGGTTAATGAGTTGGTTGGGCAATTCAGTGGTAGAGTCCGGGGAATCAGAGGTGGAGCTGGTAGAAACTTACAAGCGGTGAAAACTTCCACACGAACCTCCACACCTACTGCGCATGTGGTGCTTGAGGTGAGCCATGGCATAGATGTGAGCTAAATTGACAGCGGAGGAGTTGGAAGAATGGCAACGATGAGCATGAGCAAGGGTGGGCGAACCACAATCAAGGAGACAATGACAGGAGCGCATAAAATGGAAACCATTACCAAAATCTTGGCAAGGGAGAATTAGGTAGCAACTGCCTGTAGCAGTTCTGATACACGGTTTAGCCGCTTGTGGAGAAAAAACACTATGGAGAAGGGGAGGAGTAACAAAACGGTTTGCAGGGGCCATAGTATTGAAGGGGGTGAGCTCATCCCAGCTTTCAAAGTCAATAAATGTTGCCTGCAAGGTGTGTTTAATCGAACTGTGATGGGCTCTCAAGTCGAATCAATGAGCCAGATGGCTAATCAACCCGCTAGCAGTCCGTCTTATCATTTAAATGCTATTATTGATACCTGCATCCGGGTGCATTTCCTCTGCATTTGCACTTTCCCTTTGCACTAGATCATTGAACTCCTGCAATTGATGAGTGTTAGCTATAGTGCTAAGAGTTCCCACACAAAGAGTCTTGCCACTTTCAACGCCAATATTTTCTAGCAGGTCTGCTACTTTGTTATCGTTCCGACGAGTGTGCCTAATGGTAACTGCATGATGTGTGAGTAGCCACTATTCAATTTGTTCCAACCTTTCCACCAATCTCCAACTGCTACCCACCTTATGTGCTAGAGTTGCCTGTAAGATCTGGTTGATCATATTAATTAAGATCTGAGAGTCCCCTTCAATTATGAGTAGGAAGAATCTATTGTTCTGAGCCAGGAGAAGTCCTTGCCAAATTCCTTCTAGTTCAGCTGAGTTGTTTGTATCCCAACCGATTGACCCCATGAAAGTTTGAAGAACATTGCCCTTGTGATTTCTGAATATTCCTCCAAATCCGACTTTACCTAGATTTCCTTTTGACACTCTGTCAAAGTTGAGCAATACCATGGGTGGTGGGGGTGGAGTCCATTTGTCAAGTGTATCTCTAGATGGTGGGATTTTCCTTTGGTGTACCTGCTCATGGTTCCACTGAAGGTTCCAGTTCATCCATATATTTTGTTCCTGTGGAGTGGAGGGGAAGTCATCATCAAACCAAGTTTGGAGAATCAAGATTTCTTGTATGTTTTGACATATGTTGTTCCATAAAACTTCCGTGGGAGAGGAATGGTTTTTGAATATGCGGCTATTTCTCTCTTTCCAGATTGTCCACATGAGGAAACTTGGCATTAGCTTCCATAAGGCGTTTAAAATTTTGCTTTTATAAGGGTGAGGTACCCAAGAATGAATAGTGCTAGTTGAATTCTCCTTATTTCGTCCATCTCTTTGACATCTGAAGCTAACTTTCTCCCAAAGTTGGTTTGCTAACAGACAAGAGTGTAGGAGATGTTCCTTAGTTTCTTCTGCCTGTTTACAGTTTGGGCAGATGGAAGGTCCGTGAAAACTCCGTTTCCTTAGATGATCCTAAGTAAGGATTCTATTTTGGCACATCAACCAGAGAAAGGTGGAGATTTTTGGCAAAATTGGTGGTTCCTAGACTTTGTGCCAGAGGCTATCCTTGACAGTGTGATCCCTTAGTATTATATGATATGCTTCTTGGGATGTGAAGGTACCTCTTGTTTCATAACCCATCAGATGATATCTTTCTTATCTGATTGGTGAATTTTTCTATTTGAGAGTTTTGTATCCAGGCTATCTTTGATGGATTGCGTGGCTTGCCTAAGAATGAGGTTTGAGCATAACCGTTGTCTATAACCTTGGTTATGAACTTCCTCCCAAAGTTTTTTTACTTTGATCATCGGTTTCTCTACCCAATCTTGAAGCTGGTGGGGCATGAGTAGGTCCTTCAATTTTGGTCTTTGATGCCAGGAGTCCTCCCAAAACCTTGCATTTTTTCTGTTCCTGATTTCCCAAAAATTGTGTTGTTGGATTAGATCTATATGTTGTTTGGCAGCATCCAAATTAAAGATCCTGGGCCAACTTCTTTGAGCCAAATTGAATCATCAACTGGCTTATTATTATCATACTTAGCTGTCCATAGGATTGCCTAAGGAGTATATGGGTTTGAGAGCCATCTCCACCAAATGTGCGTGCCCATGACCTTGTTGCTATGCTGAGGATCCCGTAATCCTATGCCTCCAGAGGATTTTGGGTGACAAACTATTTCCCACTTGACCAGAGCCCATTTTCTATTTTGTTTTGTATTCCCCCATAAAAAAACTCGTTGAAGATTTTTGATTGCTTTTAGAACCCATTTGGGTGCTGCCAGGACTAAGAAAAGGTAAAGCGACATAGATTGTAGCACTGCTTTGATTAAAACTAGATGACTCACCATATTGAGAGCTTTGAAGGTCCATGAAGAAGTACGGGCTTCCAGTTTTTCTAAGAGTATTTTCCAGGATGAGTGCTTTAAGGCAAAGGCTGTCATTGGATCTCCCAGGTATTTGCAGGGTAGAGTTGCAATCAAGAAGCCCAGAATTATTTCTATGGAGGATTGAGTGATGGGGGGTGTGTGAAAGAAGAAGACTTGGGATTTTTCTTTGTTAATGCAATCACTAGAGGCTTCTGAAAAGTTATATAAAATTGATTTTAGTTTACGGGCTTCCTGGACCGAAGGATGACCAAATAAGATATTGTCATCCACGGACTGCTGGTGAGTGAAAGCAGGGGTATTCTAGAAAGAAAGGCCATGTAATTGCTAGTTATGAAGGGATTCTTCGATGTAACGTCCAAGACCTTCCGCCATAATAACAAATAGAAAGGGTGAGAGAGGGTCCCCTTGTCGGATGCCTCTGGATGGGTGGAAGGGGCTGGAAGGGATCCCATTGACTAGAATTGAGAAAAGGGTAGAGGTAATGAGACTCATAATCCATCTTACCCAAGAGGGGGTAAAGCCAAAGGCTAGCAACATTTTTTGAATATATTTCCAGTCTAAAGTATCGAAAGCTTTTGAGAGGTAGATTTTTAGGAGCATACCTGCCTTTTTAGATTACTTTAGGGAGTGAATGATTTCATGAGTGAGAATTATGCCATCGGTGATCTGCCTTCCTTCCACATATCCTGATTGCTCCAGTGATATAGGTAAGGGAACCAACGGCTTGAGGCATGTGGTGATCACTTTGGAGACAATTTTATACATTACATTGCATAGTGCAATAGGTGAGAATTTGTCCAGAGTCTGGCTGTTCTCCTCCTTAGGGATGAGGGCGATGAAGGTGGCGTTCAAGGATGGAAGCATCCATCTAGTAACTCTGGAATCCTCAACTACTTTCTAGACTTCCTCCTTGATTAGATCCCAGAAGTTGTGAAAGAAGTCTGAAGTGAAGCCGTCTGGTCCAGGTGCTTTCCCAATTTTGAGCTTTCGCATAGCTGTCTCCACTTCCTGTAAAGATATAGGCCTCAGGATGATTTGATTGTGTTCCTCAGTTACAATCTTAGGAATATTATTAATGATTTTCTCTATAGTTGGCAGCCGATCAGTCTCCATTTCCTGATGCACCTTCCGAAAGTGGGTGAGGAGTTCCTGTTCTATATCTTCATGCTTTTCTAGATGTTCCCCTAGTCGATTTTGTAGGACCGCAATGCTGTTGTGCATTCTTCGTTGGATAGTGGTATGGTGGAAGAACTTTGTGTTGAATTTGCCTTCTTTAAGCCATCTAACCCTCGACTTTTGTCTCCAAAGAATCTCTTCCTGTTTTTCTCTTTCTAAGATTTGTGTTTGTAGTTGACATTCTTGTTCTACTATGGTTTCGGATTTGCCTTCAACTATGATTCTTTGTTGTAATTTTGCATTTCTTGCTCAAGAGCATCTTGCACCTGAAAGATATTGTTGAAGGTAAAGCGATTCCACTATTTTATGTTTTACTTAAGATTTTTTAACTTTTGTTGGAGCTTGTACATTTTTGTTCCTTCTGGTGGTATGAAATTTTCCATGTCTCTATTATCAAGTTGTGAAAATCTAGGTGATTCATCCAAAAGGCTTCCAAGCGAAAGGGCCTGTGAACATTATCTCCTGGTCTTTGCCAGTGAAGCTTAATAGGCCAATGGTCAGAGCTAGAGAGTGGAAGTATGAAGGCCATGATATCCCGGCCAAGATGTATTGCATTATCAGAGAGCAGGAATCTGTCTAATCGAGATGCAATTTGGTGGGCATCTACACTCTTGTTGTTCCATGTATATACACCATTTTTGAATTCCATATCTATGAGCCTGTTGTTATGAATGTAATTTTTGAAGTGAGTGCTTTCACAGTCCAACTTGATCCATCCTCCTCTTTTTTCCTTCAATCTTGTAATCATGTTGAAGTCCCCTCCTGTGATCCAAAGTGGGTGGGTTATTTCTGAGTTGATCTAAGTTAAGGTATTCAGTGTGTCTACTTTGTTTGTTGGCTCCTGGGGAAAGTAGACATTGGTTAAGTTTCCATGGACGTTTGTCCCTGTTAAATGAAACATGGCTTAAATAAAGTGCTTACTAGAAGTGTTATAGCTCTCTCATCCCAAACGATGGTAGCCATCCTGAGGCTCCTATGGCTTCCACAACCACTTCTTTGCTCCATGGCCATGCTTTTGCTAGGATCTGATCCAACATTTTGGAATTACACTTGGTCTCCTGCAAGAAGAGAATTTGAGGATTTTCCTATTGTAGCATCTTTCTTATTATTCGACCCTTTCCCAGGCTATTGAGCCCTCTAATGTTCCATGAGATGAGTTTCATGATTCACGATTGGGAAGGGGATTATAATATTTGGTAAGCTTGGAGCATCTTCCAGATTCCACCAGCATCTCCCCTATGCAGATGGTTCTCTGAAGATCAGTTTTCCTTCCTCGTTTCTTGTTGTCTTTGAAGATATTTCTTCCATCCCATTGACTGCCAATTTGGACGCCTAATGATCTTTGCTTATGTGCTCTTGAGAGAATTACTTCTAAGTTCTCTAGCTGTCACTCAAGAATTTTGTCATATTCCTTTTTCTTACATGCCAGTTCTAGTCCAAGTATATCTAGATCCTCGATGTTAAAGCTCTCCAGTTCCTCTTCCATGTGTCGTACTACTGCTTGCTCCGGCTCTGTATCATCTATAATCTTGAGTTGCATTTGAGTGCTACCTATCTCCATTTCTTAAGCAGTCCTTTTCTGCGAGATACTGGGAGAAGGCAATTTGGTGTCCGCGGGTTGCTTAGAAGTGAGGGCTTTCTTTGAGCTTGATGGAGTAGAATGGGAAGTGGTCTTAGGGGTGGCTTCAGGTTGTTCTTGATTATCTAAAATATGAACCTACGGCTGGAGTAGGGTTTGAAAGCTGTTGCTTGTTGATGGCAAGGAGGTGTTGGTGATAGGTTTTTTGACTGGGGTAGAGGGATTTTTTTGGGTCGTTTTGCAATTGGGAACTTTTGTGAACCCATCCGAGTCAGAGTTTTCCATTGAAGGGGGTGGTCGTGGATTTCATATTGGAGGGACAGTCTCGAAATAAATGGCCCAGGGTGTGGCATTTTCGACAGCAGAATGGTACATGCTTGTAATCTAATGTTTGTAACCATTCATAATCATCATGGTAGAGGCTTACCGCATCTGCGAGAGCTTTGCTGAGGTGCATGTATACACATATCCGGGCATAGGAGGTGTAGCGCTTCAACTTTGTCTCCTCTGCCAGTTTGATGAATTCGCCTAAACCATTCCCAATGTCTCGCAAAGAGTCTTCATCCTAATACTCTAGAGGGAGAGAATAAAGGCGCAACCACACCGAGGGCCAACTCAGATCTTCTTTGTCCGAGTTAAAGCGCTGAACCCATCCTCTCAGGTATAGGCCTGCTGCGTTGAATAAATATGGTCCCCCATCCATTACCCTATTTCGGTTCTCCAAACAATTGGAAATGGTAGTAAAGAAGCCCTTAAGCCCTAACTACAGGGTTATGTGCCCATTTGGCTTCCATTTGGCTGCGATCCAGCCATGCAGAGCTTTCTCCATTGGCCAAAGGCCTATGAAATTTCCTATTAAAGCATGATCTCTCATAAACTGGATCTAAGAGTTGATCCACTAACTTGGGAGCTCGATTTTGGGTCTGTCAACTGCTACAGGCTTGTAGGTGGTTGGCGTTACTCTTGGTTCTTCATTTGTGTTGTTATTTGTTGGCGCATTTTTATTCTCTATTGTTGTATCTTCTGGATGGTCCTTCCTAACATTTTTAGTTTGTTGCAGGGCGTTTTCCATATCAATGGGGGGAGGCACTGTGTCCTCCCCCTGAGGGGGTTCCATTGCATGGTAGTTGTGCCTTATTGTGATAAAGATGCCTTATGGCTGGAGGTTTATGGCAAAGAGGTGCAGTCTATAAAGGTTTGCTAGTTGTAGAGCAGTATCAAACCCTAAGCACTCCGCTCCCCCTTCAATCCATATAATCATGTAGATATTAATGTAGTCCATTACAATGATTAAGTTGTGATATTAACACAGTGCATTACAATGATTATCTTATGATACTAATAATCTATTGTTTTATTAATAAACACGTAAAATGATTTTAGAGTAATTTCAAGTATGAAAAAAAATAATATATATCAATTTGTTGTTTTAGAAATTTAATAATATCATTTTAATTTGATATTTTTGGATACATTATATTAAAAATTTTAGTTTAGGTTTAACATTTTTTATCCTTAGCACAATGGAAAATTGTGTTTTATAGGCAATCTTTTTGTTGGCATTGTGAATTAGGTGTTGTCCTTGATGGAAACCTACTGAATGAGTTGTTATTATTTGATTTCATAAATACATTTGTAGAAACATTAATAATCTTGGATTATAGAGATTAGGTTTAAAAATTTGTGGAATTGTGTTAAGTTTTATAATAATGTAATGATCCCTCATTTGATTTTATACAATTCATATATGTGAAGTTTTTTTGTATGTGTAAATAGTAAATTATGTATGTATGTTACTTTTAATTTCATTCAACATTAAATTGTTTTTTTTTTTTTTTCTAAGTAAAACTATTCTATTGATATGAAACAAAATAAAAGTACATCGAGACTCTGGCCTCAGCAGTGCTAAACAGCGTCTGTAAAAAAATATAACAATCTAAGCGCAACTGCCCCATCGTTGGGGAAACGAGTCCATGAAAGAAGAAAAAAATCCACACAGGGGTTACCAGTTTTAACCAAAAATACCAAACATTGCAAAAAACAACCAGGAGGAAACATTTTACAAAAAATGTCATAACAAAAATCATCCAATCAGCATAATAAAATACCAGTTGGTAGAGGGGCGACACCTGGCTGTCAAGTGTTAGTCAAGATGGACCACCTGGAGGTCGTCTGGTGCAGGCTCTTCCTCAATAAGACACGCGTACTTGTACCATTCCTCCTCCTCTGCTGACCTGTCACACTGAATTCCATGAGTTGGTTGAGTGCCAGCAGAGTTGCCTTCTGCTGCATGTGGGTCGGACATGTCTCCTGCTCTGCCACCTGGTGCCTTTGTGTCTCCAGGTCTATCTTCAACAACCTGTTGACTACCAATTAGCTCCTTTCCATGCGAGCTAGCAAAGTCCTCGACCAGCTGCTGCTTGCTTGGGTCGCTGGCACTCCTGTTCCTTTGAGTGGCCCTCTACTGCTCACCATTGTTCTCTAGCGGAGCTCCCGGCGGGGCATTTTTCTCAGAGAAGGTGATGGTGACTGTGGTTGTGATAACAGGCCCGTGAAGAGTGTTGTGGAATAAAAATTGAGTCATGTGAAGAGCAAGGCGAGGGGGAAGGAGAAAATTGGTTTTATGAATAGTTGCGTCCCTCCTGCAGACACATTGGAGCTAAGCCCATCCTCTGCCACTATGGGTATTAGGATACCAGCCAGAGAAGGTGCTATATGGATTTGAAATGTTAGGAGAAGAGGAGGGGGATGAAGATTCAAGGCTGGGCGTAGCAGGAGGATGGATGCCTCTGCCAGGACTACCCCCTCTCCTGCTACACATGCCGTGGCGGATGTGAGCCATGACAAAATTCGTCACAAAGCTATCGGTGGGGAAATTTTCGGTATGGCTATCTAGAGAGAGAGTGGAGGAATTCTGACCTAGAATCATATTGCAGTGCATGGTTTGGGAGAAATGATACCCATTTCCCATGTCCACGCAGCTGAGTAGCCAACATCGGCTTCCAGTGATAGTGTGAGAGCAAGGCTCCGCTGCTTGAGGAGGGCAAAAGCTGTGGAGTAGAGGAGGAAGGACTACGTTATGGTTTGTGGAGGCCATTGCGATGAGCTTGATGGAGAAATCTCAACTGGAGGACCCAATTAATGTAGGCACCATGAATACCTTTCATTCTGGCTTGGGAGGGGATGTGGGCGGCCATGCGGCCAGTCCTCCCACCACCCGTCTGTCTATTCGCCATTAATGTCATGGTTAGGTAACATTAAATTGTTTTGTTGATATCAAATGTGTTTTCTTTCTTCTATTAGGTGATTTCATTGTTTTATCATGGATCCATATATTTGGAGTTGTCTTTCATTTGAAATTCTTGAAAGTGTCTTCCTCTAGCTGTGTTTATCGGTTGTGATAAAGTTTAGCACTATTTGTAAGAAATGGAAGAATGTTTTGCAAAACCCTTGTTTCTTGTTACGTTCCAAGCATGTCTCTACAAATGAATTTGGATTTATGTTTTCTTTCCTCAATAGTGAAGACAATTATTTTTCTCCTGAATACCTTAAGCAGAATGGGCACATATCTCAATTTAATTTGTGATTTATAGATTCAAGATACAAAGTAGATTCTACTATTATACCAATGGTGGTTTTATCCTTACCAACAAAATGCTCCCATACACTCAACTCTTTCATAACAAATCCATTTACAAATACCTTTAAAAACATAGGGCCAAAATGAATTGGAGACTGGGGATTCTTTTCATTATTGGAAAATGTAAGCAGCAAAAAATATGAGTGGGTTGTTCTAAAACATATGTATGACAAAATGCAGTCTAAATTTTATGTTTGCAGTAGTCTTGATAGGGTATGGAAAAGGGTTGTTGTTCCATTTGGTGGCACTTCAACCCCTAAGAATGGTGTGTTTTATAAAATTAAATTGTTTTGGATATATCTAGACAAGGAGTATGAATATTATCCTCGGTACAGTTATACAATGTACTGGTTTGATGTAATAAAAAAATGAATCGGGTTTTTCAATTGTTTCAATCACTGACATACGGTGTATGTCATTAGCAATATACGTGGATCAATTGATACGCCTTGTCAATGATGGCTCCACTTCTGTATGATCAATTGAAGAGTTGGATCATTTCCAATTTGGTCAACCATGCATTGAACAAAGAATTAAATACTTTGAATATGATTGGGGTTTCAAATGGAAGTTGTTGGAAGAAATTTCTACAGATATAAATAACAACTGTCCTGTTTATCTTCGATTTTGAACAGTCCATGCTCTGGTTCTTATGTGCAACTGCAGTGAAGCTCCTTTCGTATTATATGACATGGTGACTGGCATATGTTTTCCAACATACATTAATAATTCAACAAATGAACAGATGTTTGGGTTTTTGTAGCCAACACTGGAGGATTGCAATGATTTGATTGAGTATGAAAATGTTTTTCGAATCTCCCCATATGGATTATATATCGATGATATTCCACCATTGGATATGGATATGGATTCTTAGGATATTAGTGTTCTTAGGAGTTCCTATAAATATTTCCATTTTATATACTCTCTATGGTTGTGGAAAATATTTCCATTTTTGTCTCTACACATACTATGGGTCTTTATGGTAATACTTTAAAATTATGCTTGTATCGATATTTATGATGTAAAATATTTCATATTGTTTCCCCTAAATTTTTGTTAATTACACGTAAATTTGTCTTGATGTTATGCATTTTTATTTGGTTGTATAATTATAATTTCTATGAGTTATGTTATGCATGTTATTTGTATTGGTTTTTGTCATTGATTCTCAAGCACTGTTATATCTTTACGTACATTTTAATATTTGCATTTATATTTTGATAGTATATAGTTCCAAGTTTTTAGATATACTTCAGATTCATATCATTATTAGAGTATTATGTCCCAATAATATGGGTTTTGTTTTAATTCTAATATGATACATGTAAATTTAGACCTTTTTATTTAAGCCATTTAGAAGAATTCATTTCTGTTTTTAGCCATTTTGAAAAATTCATTTCTGTTTTTAGCCATTTGGAAAAAGGCTTATACATTTTGATATGATGATATGGTTGGAAAAAAATGACATATACACTTTTTATGTTTCTTTACAATTTCCAAAAAAAAACTTGTGCCTTTTTCATTCTTTTGTGTTTTTTTATATTATATATTTGTTATGTTCCATGTTTATGGTCCCATAATATATATTTTATTATTCATTGTAGACATGTCATCTCAAGGCACACGCAAGTGCACAATAAAACAAAATTTGTCATGAGAATCACGTGAGAGGTCTAATGAAAGTCATCGTTTACGATATCAACAAAATAAGGATTCCATAAATGAGCATAGGAGAGCTACATATCATAGAAGAACGAGTGAAGCCACTCTTGAAAATGATTTTATAATTCCTCGTAAGTATCGTACTATGGATGATATAATGGAAATAACATTTCCTATTGATAGTTCATTATTAGAATATGCTCCTCATCAACAAAGTCTTGTTGTCCGATGCTCTCCTAAAAATGTTCATAACATTGGTGAAACATATTTCAATCAAGAAGAACATCATATTGATAATGTGGACGCAAATGTCCACCCTAACCCTTCCTTGTGTCCAATTGCATGTTTTTATGGCCAAAGGTTGCAAAAAATCCATTGTGGAGGTAATGATGACATTGTGTGTGATGATTTGGATGATAGTTTAATTGGCCATTTGTTTGATAATTTGGAGCTAGTTGCTCGAAACATCAGATCTTCCAATCCTGCTTCTCAAAGTAGTGTGGTCCCACCAAGAGAACCAGTCATCCCTGATAGCATCTCGCATGGAACAATGGAGGTAACACAATGATATTTTTATTTTTGGTGCAATAGTGGTTGTTTTATTACATTCCTCTATTTAAAACGTCTTTTTTACTAAACTTGTAAGTTATTTTACTCTCTTGGAAAAGGATACAACTCATTTTGATAGAGGTCTCAAAATTAATTCCCAAAGTGTTCCATATACTAATCTGAGAAGTGAAGAAAAAGAATGTCATAACCATCTTGTGCATTCTCCTCGACGATCAAATTTCTAGACTAATGTAAATTTTCAATGCTTTTTATTTTCTTTTCATTTTTTTAATTTTTGGTTGGTTGGACTTTGAATTTTATGGTGTAATTTATTGTATTCGAATAGGACACAACTCATTTCAATAGAGGCATACAAATTAACTTCATAGATTCTCCATCTACTGATGTTAGAAGTGAAGAGGAACCATCTCATAATGTTCATCCACATCGCCAAACAAATGTAAATGTTGAGTTTATTTGGTATTTTTTTCATTTTTTAATTTATAGTTGGTTGGACATTGTATTCTGTAACTTTTTATGGAGAAACCATGATTTCATCCTATTAGGTTGGATATTTGGAATCCAAAACATCAAATTGTTTAACTAATGTATATGTTCAGTGTATTTGATTTCTTTTCCATTTTTGAATCTTTCTTTGTTGGACATTTAGTTTTACAACGTATTTTATTTTTTTGGAATGGGAAACAACTCATTTGAATAGAGCCATAAAAAATACATCCCAAAATGTTCCATCCACTGATGTTAGAAGCCAAGAGAAACCATCTCATAACCCTCATCCACATCAAGACACAAATGTAAATTTTGAATGCATTTGATTCTTTTTCACTTTTTTCATTTATAATTAGTTGAAAATCAAATTTTAAAATATTTTATGACAAACAGAACTTTACATCCTCTTAGGTTCGCGTAATTCCGACCATAAATTTGGAAACAGCTTCTCATAGATCCACTCCACATGCTTCAAATTTGCGAAGGGATCTCATATTCCTGAATATGAAGTACATGTTAGAAGAAATTTTACTCTTCTAAATGGTTTTCAACATGGTTTGGCTAGTAGAGATCATATTCATTTTGAGGAAAACATGATTACAGTACATAAAATACTTCAAGCAAAGGTATATAGCTTGTTAGTTGTCCAAATGTGCCACATTTTCCAAGAATCATATCCCGGAATCCGTGTTTTAAGATATTCAGAAGGACCTGTCTGCAGACAATGTAAGATTAAAGAGGAACCCATCATTTTTTCAATATAATAACATGGATCCTAGTGAGCAACCTCATATTTTAAGATTTCTTACTCAAGTTGAAGAAATGCTAATAGCACATGTGAATCCTATTTTGTAAATGACACATGCTCGAGTTGGGCAATATAAGTATAGTGGTCATACAATTAGCTTTCCTCAAGATATTTCTACAAGTGTACAAACTCTTCCCTAACATGTTGAAGATATTGAATTTCTAATTGTGAGGAGACATGCCGCTCAGTCTAAATATTATGAATGTCATGTCAAAATTTCTAAAGTGATGGATGCATTTCTTTTCAAAATCCAACATGATCAACATTATTGAGATATTGTAATTGACTATGATTCAGTGAATGCTCTACCCAAAAGATCAACATATGTCTCCTCCAAGCTTAAATTTGTTTATTGTGATATTGAAGAATCTGATATCAATGAAACTAATCATGAAGGGTTGTATATTGATCGCTTTCCCTCTCATTCTTATTCTTTTGTTGCTCGCCTACCAAGAAAACAAAGAGAAGTGGAAGAAATTAGAGAATTTCTTGATAATGTTGATTCTTCACATGTTCAAGACATGAAATGGCCCAGTATTGGAACCTCTCTAGTGAATGAATATAATACAAAGGGGTTATTAGATATGGCATTCCCAACATCGTTCCCCACTGGTGATGTTGATTGGTTGCAACCATGTATTTGTAGTGTTGAACTTCATGACTACGCATTGCATCTTCTTAGGTACTATGATAAGATATTTGGAATCCATCCTCACTTTTGATATTACCTATTGAACATGATAATCTGGCATCACACCCAAGCAACTGCTATAGTTTTTGCAAAGAAACATTTACATGATAACTCATATACAACAATTGAAGAGTTGCATCACCAACTATCTGATTTACCAGATAATAAGTTGGCTAAGCATATTATGTGGTTTGGTTCTTCTCTGAGAGGTACAAGGGCATACTGGACTAAGTGTCAAGTTTAATTTACTGACATGATTACTCAGTTAGGATGTCCATATTTATTTTTTACTTTGAGTGCAGCTAACACAAAGTGGCCACAGTTTCATAACCTCATTCCCATACATTCACATTCTCATTCTTTAAATGATCATCATATCAAAATTGAGAATGTTATCTAGTACCCTCATTTCTTGTCGCATTTATGCACCATAAATTCAATATTTTTCAAGACGAAGTTATCCAAAAATATCTAGAAGCTAAAGACTTCTGGTACAAGTTTGGTTGTTGAATTTGTTTTCTATACTTTGTCAACTTTTATTATTATTCTATTTATATTATTTTTAGTAACTATATCTTCATTTTTTTCATATATGAATGGCAACATAGAGGTTTAGCACATATCCATGGTTTCCTATGTTTAGAAGGCACTCCTAACATGGAAATACTTGATTGGTCAAATGGTTCTGATGTACAGTTTGCAAAGATATTCTTCGACAAATATGTAACTGTATGGAATCCACGTGACATACATCGTTGCAACATAATGGTTCCATGAAGCCTCAATGATGACCCTTTCCTATTGAATATTGATCAGATTTTCTCTTATAACCCTCATAATGATTACGAAGAATTGTTAAACTGTGTCTAAAGGCACACAAAGTGTACCATAAATTCTTGTTTGTGTAAAAGGGGCACTATTCTGACATGTCGATACAATGCTCCATGCGATCTTTGTGATGAATCAATATTGTTCATAGATGATCAAGGAAGAAAAAAATATGAGCCATCAATAAATTATGGCATGCTTAATGTACACAACATTGACCTTATAACAATGTGGCATGCAAATGTTGATTTCTAGATAGTTCTTTCTTGCTACGATGTCTTGAAATATATTGCTAAGTATGCATGAAAAGCAGAAAACAGGTTTGAAAGTTATCATCATATGTTAACTAGAATTTCAAATTCTATTGGCTTCGAGGATCACACTTTATCTGAGTATAGAAGGTTTCTTGTAGAAACGATTGTTGACCGTGACATTGGAGCACAAGAAATGTGCCATATGTTGCTTAATCTACCTCTTGTTGTTTGTAGTCGGAAATTTGTTTGCTTAAATGTTGGAAGAAATGTTTTTAGGAAACTCTCAAGGGATGGCTTGAAATGTTCACTTGAGAATACTTTTGTTCAACATTATCAAAAGAGATATTTCTTCCTTGAACATCTATCTTTGATAGAAACAACAAGATCTTTGACGTTTGATAACAAGTGTAAACAAGATCCATTGAAGCCTACAAATGTTCATGTTATTGTTCGGGTTTGGCCACAATTTTATTATATTCCTGGTGAGGTTTCAAAGGAATTTGAAACCTTTTACTAGACAAAATTTCTCTTGTACAATCCATTTCATGACATTCCTACAAAAATTGGCCTTTCAGCTGAAATTATTATTGAAAATTAGAGGAATTTTCGATATTAAGCATGGCATGTTGATCGAAGTCTATAAATTATAGACAATATTAGATATCAATAAGATGGTGATTTTTCTAACCAGGAAATGGATCTTGAAGATGATTTTCAAGAATGGCATATTTTCTCTCACTTGATTCCACCAAATGATGTGAATGTTTATGATCTTCACACCCTTGGTCGAAGGGACTTTGATATATCCTTTGACTAGGAAATTACAACTATTTCTGATGATGTTGCAGAGGAAGGTATTAATTTTATAAGGAATGAAAAATCAAGAGGTGATATTGTTGACCTTTCAAACAAAACATTCACATCTCCAGATTCTTTGTCGAAAAAACAACGACTTGCTTTTGAAATTTTTTTAAGGCACTTTTCTTAATATGAGATTCATGAAGCTCTTCTTATGATTGTTCAGGGATTTGCAGGCACCGAGAAGTCTTTCCTTATCCATTGTATTTTTGAATCTCTTTCTATTTCGTCAAGTAATGGAATAAGCCCTTTCCTTCTTCTTGCCCCAACAGGAATAACTTCTTTTAATATACATGCAAAAACAATACACTCAGCTCTAAAAATTCCAATTAAAGATATGAAACCACTAGAGGGGTAGTCACTTGCAGTATTCCAAGAAGAAATGTGACATGTTAAATATATATTGGTTGATGAAATGAGCTTTCTAGGATCAAAGTTGTTTACATGCTTGATTACGAGAAGCATTTCCAGAAAAAAGGGATTATCCTTTTGGTGAGAGATACATCATCCTTGTGGGTGACATTGGCCAACTGTATGCAGGTAATACAATAGGGAAAGTCTTGTGGAACAAATTCAACATTGTTGTCACTCTTAACACAATCTTTCACCAACCATGGAATAATGAGAAACAATCTTGTTTTAATAGAGTCCTCAATAACATAAGAAATGTAGAACCTATTCTTGAAGATTGGGAGTTTCTTATGTCACAGGATCATATGAGGTTGCATCCTAGAGAAACTGATTTATTTAATGCAACAGTTCATATGTTTCCAATAAATAATTTGGTCTTCTTCCATAATAGGCATATGTTAAAATCATTAAATTCTCTAATTGCACAATGTGTTGATGAGCATTCAAGGCATTCAGAAATCATTGGTGTTGATGATGATTAATTGGACTGTGAAGTTTTGTTGTGTCATGGTGAATGTGTTATGTTGACATATAATTTATGGGTTAAATCTCTCTTGGTGAATGATGCACTTGGTTATCTTAACGATATATTTTATACGCCTACCTCTAAGCCACCTCAACTTCCAATGTTCACAAATGTTGTTTTTTATAAGTATGTTGGTGTTCCATTTGATGCAAGCAATCCAAACATTTCCCCTATCACACCAGTGATAAGAGGAAATCAAAAACAAATTCCTTTGAATATGGCATGGGCTCTTACAATCCACAAGTCATAGGGATTGACTTTAGAACGAGCATTAGTTGATATTGGGAATAAAGAGCATAAAAGCTGTACCTTCACAATCATATCAAGAATTAATAGAATAGATGGTTTACGCATTACACCACCTTTCTCTCTTCAAAATTATGCTAAGATGAAAGATAGTGCATATGTTACAATTAGCAAGAAAGAAGGGGAGCGATTGAAGTCCATATTGCTATGACATACAACTAATAACATTGTGACCTTCTTTATAGTATGTTTTTTGAATTTCTTTTATTGTCCTTTTGATTTACTTTTAATATAATAATCATTTTTCATAATATTTGTGAGATTAATAAAATTCATTCATAATTCACAGTAATATTTGAGAAAGTTGTTTAACATCATTTTTCTTGTTGTTCATTTAATTTTTTTTTTCTAAGTGCCTATGGTTCTTTTCTTTGCAACAGACCATTCAGACATAAACAACGTGTTTATATGAACCAATAATTCAAAAAATCATTTTTATAATTAGTTCATATTGATATTAATATTGTGGATTCATATTACATCATGAAATGCAAAAATGGGGGTTTCGAATGCTGGCCATCACCATGGAAAATATTCATTTTTTGAATATTCGCCACAGTTTTATTCTATTTCCACTATTTTTCTATTGTATTGTGAAATGAGGCTTATATTTGTAGAAATTTTTATATCATTTGGTTCATGTAACACTAGATTGTTTCTTTTCATGTAACATTGTAACATTAAGTTTTTGTATCATAAATACAAATGGGGTGTTAAGTTATATATATGTGTGTGCGTGTGTATGCTTATTTATGTTTTCATGTCTTTATTGATTTTGATTTTTTTTTTTTTTTTTCTTTCAAATGCAGATATGGATAATAATGATGTCATCTATTATTCCAGAAAAGTGCACAATATTGTTGGAGCTATAAGTTTTCTTTCCTATCTCAGAAAAAGTTTGATAGAAAACATGGGTTCCATCCTGCTTCTATTAACAATCATATTCGTGAGCTAGATGAAATGAAAACACATGTAAAATACTTGTTACATGTGCACTAGAGGGATTCTGTGAGGAGAACAAGAAGGAATTTGTTGGAAAGCGTTAAGTATTGTGATCATTATCATGTTAATTTCAATTGGTGTTGCTTTTGTCATTGGTCTGGTTGTGTTTTGGAATAGGCCACTCCATAGATGACTTTTGATGGACTGTTTGAAGTTCAATTTTGTAGTGGAATGATGTAAAGAAAACAAAAAATATATGTTAAGAATCAATGTTCTTTCTATGGTTGTAATGTTGGTGATATTGAATTTTTTTCTTGTTGTTGCTTTTATGTAGAAAATTGTATATCTCTGGTCTTAAAATGTCCTATTATGTTGTTCTTCTTTAAATCTAATGTGTGCAATTTAGATGTGTTTTTCACATTTATATTCCTTTGCTCCAATGGCAATGTTACTATTTTATTTTTTTCTCTTGCATTTGTGATTGCCATGGTATTTTGTGTGGATCCCTTCACTGTGTTCATGTCTTTCATAAATGAAAACATTGTTTACAATGCTTTCATTTATAATATTATTGTTGGGCTTTCATGTCCTAGGTGTTTATATCAATATTCTTAAGATTTATACTATTAATACATCATTTATTGATATCAATGTATTTATGGATTAAAATTTATTTATTGTTTATAATGTAATGATATAAATGTGTTATTATTAATGTGATGATGATTTATCATGTTTTAATGCTTTATTGTTTTCAATGTGGTTCTTATATTGGTTTTAGTTTATATTTTTTATTATTTTTTTTTGTGTTATAGCATTATTTATGTTTATAATGTTGATGCCATGGATTTAGAGCTTAGGTTCAGTTTACTATGGGTTTATAATATTAAATGATTAGGTTTATTTGTTCTTTAAGTTTGTAATATTAATAATTCCTTCTGTTTATCATTTATTCCCTTTGGTTTATTAATCCCCAATATTAAAGTTTAAATAATAGTCCTAAGGTTTAATATTAATCCCTTACGTTTACAATGTTTATCCCTTCAATTTATTAACATGTTGCTTTCATAATGAGAACAATCCCTAGGGTGTATTGATCCCTCAGGCTAATAATATTCATAGTCACGTGGGTTTACCAATCCATTGGGTTTAAAATATTAATTCGTATGTTTTATTAATACCTCCTATTTTTAATATTGATCCCTTGTAATTTTTTATCCCCTGGCTTTCTAATATTTTTCCCTTGAGTTTATTAATTCCTTACATTTATAATATCAAATGCTTGGGTTTCTTCATTCTTCAAGTTTCTAATATTAATAGTTCCTTTATTTTATCATCTAATCCCTTGGTTTTATTAATCCCGTGAACTTAAAAACTTAATTCCTATGGTTTATTAATCGTTTGGGTTTCTAATATTAGCTCATT
The DNA here is from genome assembly GCA_000404065.3 of Pinus taeda. Taxonomy (NCBI): domain Eukaryota; kingdom Viridiplantae; phylum Streptophyta; class Pinopsida; order Pinales; family Pinaceae; genus Pinus; species Pinus taeda. The sequence goes on along the minus strand of APFE031389001.1, from coordinate 7,038 downwards.
GGGTTTATTGATTTGTTGGGTATATTGATCCCTTGCATTTATTAATCATTTGTTTTTATAATATTAATGCCTTTGGTTTGTAATATTAATAATCTCTTTGTTTTATAAAACCCTAATATTAAGGGTTAAATATTTGTCCAACTATTTATGATTATGTCAATATCACAATAGATTAATCTAATATGGAAATCAACCATGGTCAACCATGTTTATTTTAGGTTTTATATGCATTGCGTTTACAATTTTTATCCCTTAGGTTTATTATTCCCTTGGGTTTATAATATCAATCCTTTCGGTTTATTGATCTAAGGGTTCATATTCCTAGGGCTTAATATTATTCAACAATGGTCAACAATAAACAACCATTGTCCAACATCAACCACTTGGGTTTAATATTATTCCCTTAGGTTCATAATCCCTTGTGGTTTTAGCATGAATCCCTTCGTTTATTATTCCTCTGGGTTTCTCATATTAATCCCTTGGGTTTATTATTCCCTTAGGTTTATAATATCAATCATGGTCAACCATTGTCAATCATAGCCAACCATGGTTGAAGGTCACATAGTGACAAGGATTGTCTCACCATGAAAATAAATCATGTTTATTTTAGTCTTTGTAATATTTATATTTGGGTTTACGAATGTTGGGTTTATAATGTTAGTCCCTTGGGTTTAATATTATTCCCTTGAGTTCATAATGCCTTGGGGTTTTCGTATTAATCCCTTGGGTTTATTATTAGTTTGGGTTTATAATATCAATCCCTTGGGTTTATTATTTGTTTGGGTTTATAATATCAATTGCTTGGGTTTATTTTTCCCTTAGGTTTATAATATCAATCATGGTCAACCATAGTTGAATGTCACATTGTGACAAGGATTGTCTCACCATGAAAGTAAATTTATTTTAGTCTTTGTAATTATTTATATTTGGGTTTACGAATGTTGGGTTTATAATATTAGTCCCCAGGGTTTAATATTATTCCCCTGGGTTGATAATCCCTTAAGGTTTTAGTATTAATCCCCCGACTTTATTATTCATTTGGGTTTATAATATCAATCCCTTTTGTTTATTATTCCCTTAGGTTTATGATATCAATCATGGTAAACCATTTTTGAATGTCAAATTGTGGCAAGGATTGTATCACCATCAAAATAAACCTTAGTGCTTGTAGTATTCATATTTGGGCTTACCAATGTTGGGTTTATAATATAAGTCCCACGGCTTTAATATTTTTCCCTTTGGTTAATAATCCCTTGTGGTTTTAGTATTAATCCCTTAGTTTTACTATTCCTTTTGGTTTATTATTCCCTTAGGTTTACAATATCAATCATGATCAATCATAAAAATAAATCATGTTTATTTTAGTATTTGTAATATTTATATTTTGGTTTACGAATGTTGGGTTTATAATTTTAGTCCCTTGGGTTTCATATTATTCCCTTGGGTTCATACTCCTCGGGCTTTTAGTATTAATCCCTTGGGTTTATTATTCATTTGGGTTTATAATATTAATCCCTTAGGTTTATTATTCCCATAGGTTTATAATATCAATCATGGTCAACCATGCTTGAATGTCACATTGTGACAAGGATTGTCTCACCATGAAAATAAATCATGTTTATTTTAGTCTTTGTAATATTTATATTTGGGTTTACGAATGTTGGGTTTATAATAATAGTCCCCTGGGTTTAATATTATTCCCTTCGGTTCATAATCCCTTGGGATTTTAGTATTAATCCCATCGGTTTATTATTCATTTGGGTTTATAATATCAATCCCTTGGATTTATTATTCCCTTAGGTTTATAATATCAATCATGGTCAACCATTGTCAATCATAGCCAACCACAGTCAAATCCCTTGGGGTTTTAGTATTATTCCGTTAGTTTTATTATTACTTTGGGTTTATAATATCAATCCCTCACGTTTCTTATTCCCTTAGGTTTATAATATCGATCATGGTCAACCATTATCAATCATAGCCAACCATGGTCAACAATGGTTGAATGTCACATTGTGACAAGGATTGTCTCACCATGAAAGTAAATCATGTTTATTTTAGCCTTTGTAATGTTTGTATTTGGGTTTATGAATGTTGAGTTTATAATATTAGTCCCTTGGGTTTAATATTATTCCCTTGGGTTCATTATCCCTTGGGGGTTTTAGTATTAATCCCTTGGATTTATTATTCATTTGGCTTTATAATATCAACCCCTTGGGTTTATTGTTCCCTTAGGATTATAATATCAATCATGGTCAACCATTTTCAATCATAGCCAACCATGGTCAACGATGTTTGAATGTCGGATTGTGACAAGGATTGTCTCACCATCAAAATAAACCATGGTTATTTTAATGTTTGTTGTATTTATGTTTTGGTTTACTAATGTTGGGTTTATAATATTAGTCTGATGCTTGAATGTCACATTTTGACAAAGATTGTCTCACCAAGAAAATAAGGCATGTTTATTTTAGTGTTTGTAATATTTATATTTGGGTTTATCAATGTTGGGTTTCTAATATTAGTCCCTTGGGTTTAATATTACTCCCTTGGGTTCATAATCCCTTGGGTTTATTATTAATTCCCTTGGGTTCATAATATCAATCCCTTGGGTTTATTATTAACTTGGTTTATAATAAAAATCATGGTAAACCATAACCAACCATGGTCACGTGTGGTCAATCATGGTTCAATCTCACATTATGAAACAGATTGTCTCCACTTAGGGTTTATATGCCTTGTCTTTTTAATATTATCCCCTTTAGTTTAATATTATTTCGTTGGGTTCATAATCCCTCGGTATTTTAGTATTAATCCCTTTGGTTTATTGTTCTTTTGGGTTCATAATATCAATCTCTTGGGTTTATTATTCTGCAGTCAACCATAGCCAACCATGGTCCAACATGGAATTGTGATGAGGATTGTCTCAATATGAAAATCAATGATGGTCAACCATGTTTATTTTAGTGTTTATAATATTTATCTTAAGGTTTATATATGTTGGGTTTATAACATTAGTCCCTTGGGTTTAATATTATTCCTTGGGGTTCATAATCCCTTGGGGTTTTAGTATTAACCCCTCATGTTTATTATTCCTTTGGGTTTATAATATCAATTGCTTCGGTTTATAATTCGCTTAGGTTTATAATATCGATCATGGTCAACCATTGATAATCAGAGCCAGCCATAGTTAGCCATACTTGAATGTCACATTGTGACAAGGATTATCTCACCATGAAAATAAACCATGTTTATTTTAGTCTTTCTAATATTTATTAGGGTTTACCAATGTTAGGTTTATAATATTAGTCCCTCAGGTTTAATATTATTTCCTTGGGTTCATAATCCCTTGGGGTTTTAGTAGTAATCCTTTGGGTTTATTATTAACTTGGGTTTATAATATCAATCATGGTCAACTTTATTAATCTCTCGTGCTTGTAATATCAATCCATTGTGCTTCTTGATCCCTTAGGTTTTTAATATTTATCCCTTGTTTACTAATTCCTTGGGTTTATAATATTAAACGGTTGGGTTTATAATATTAGTCCCTGTTGTTTAATATTATTCCCTCGGGTTCATAATCCCGAGGGAATAATATTAAACAAAAGGGACTAATATTATAAACCCAATATATACAAACCCTAAGATAAATATTAAAAATACTAAAATAAACATGGCTGAATTAATAAAGCCTAAGAATTATAATTTTATATAATAATAATCAATAATATAATAATATAATTATATTATTATTTATTATTATTATTATAATTATGAGTTTATATTATTATAATAATATTATATCAATAGTCATAAATATATAAATATATAAGAATATTATTGCTATTATTTATAGCCATAGTCTAACTCGCTGAAGGAATTGCCTAGAAAGTTATGGAAATTCCGGTCATGTTTAGAAAAATCCTACAAGGATTTTTCTAAATCCAAGTTACAATTGTTAAACTTCAAAATTTTAGGTGTCCTAGACGTTTTTGATTGTGTTGAATCCATTTCCACCATCAAAAACATGACTCAAATGCTATCTCTAAAAATTTTAATTTTTTTGGCTAGATTTCAGCCACTTTTGGCCATCCCGGCAATTCCTCTGCCTCGTTAGGCAACTCCTTATTTATATAGTTATTAATAATCATAAATAGTTGGTCTTTAAAAAATTACATATAATAATTCCCTTATCACAGTTTTAATTATTATTGGATCCTAGTTGTTATTATGAGTTAAATATATGTGTTATAATAATAAAAAATAAAATTTATATTATTATTATTAATATAATAGCTATTTTATTTTAATAATATATAATAATTTAATATATTATATTATTATATATACAATATTATTATATTTATTTTATGTTAATTAATTATTATTTGTAATTATTAATAATTATTTTATTATAAAATAATTAATTATAATTAATATAATTAATAATTATTTTATTATATTATCATAATAATATAATGATAAGTCTAAATTATTTATGACGTTATTCTATTATTAATTAATATACTATTATATTATGAGTTTATTTTATTATTATTAATATTAATTTAATTAATTATATAATATATAATATTTTAATAATATGGTTGTTTATTTTTATTATAGTTATTAATAATTAGAAATAGTTGGTGTTTAAAAAAATTACTCTAATATTATTAATGTGGTTGATATAAGCCTATTGGCGTATATCAACCACATTGGAAAATGTGGTTGTATATATGTTTCATATGCGCCTATCAGTGTATATCAACCACATTGTTAAATGTCGTTGTGTTAGTATAAATTTTATATTATAATCTCATAATTGTTTAGCAATCTGAAATATTTATAAAACCGAATATTTTTACAATTTTTATAGCTAGGATGGTGGTTGTAATGTAGGTGAAAACTTTAAAATAGATTGAAGAGCTCTATGCATATTTATTGAGTAAAATGTTTCCTTTTAATGTTCATGTAATTATATGCATACTCATCAATTGAATTGAATTGAATTAAATGTTTATTATTACTTTTCACGTGATTACCTTCATACTTATCATACCTATCAGAATGATAGTGTAATATCCACACTGTGAGAAACCCTAAAATTTATATATTTACAAAGTAAAAGTGTAGAAATTTAATATATTTATTTCAATTTTTCCATTAAGGGTGCGGAAACTTTTGCATTTTGACTTCATCTCATGAATGGTTGATATCAAGAACCCTTGTGTAACTAATCGAACAAGCTATCTTTCTCTATGGAAGAAAAACAGAAAGAGGAAATTTCCATGGGAGAGTATTGTGTGAAAGTTCTTATATGTATGGTTATTTTGTTGTTCCATTAAATTCGCCTTGCTCATGGGAGTTGTAGAATCACTCCATTTTAATTGCACTCAATCCCGTATTTTCTATTGTAAGCATCGCTATAAGTGTTGAAATATATTCACAAAAATATTTTATTTATTATTTATTTTTTCTTCAGTATGAAAAAATATTTAATGTATTATCATATGGGATTAAAATACATACATAAACATCATCTATCCTTGTCCTCTATCACATGCTTCATCTAAGCAAATAAACTATTAGGTATTAATCACGAACAGTGTTGCTCATTGTTCAGACAACGTTGATCATTGTTCAAAAGTTAGCGTAGTGGACTAGTGTCAGTAGATAATAAATATCATTCAACATAATTATTTCTCGTCTTTAGCATAAGATGTCTATGAATCGCAATGTTTAGTAATGAAAGGAATAAGCATTTAGTGTGGATTTTGTTCTTTGATATGGTATCAGAGCCTGAAGGAGATTGTGTATTGTGTTAAGTGTTCTCCTCCTTATAGGGTTGTAGTAGTGAAGAGAGTTTGTGGTTGTGAAAAGTCTCTACAGACATGTGGCTATTAGGGAGTGTGATAGCTAGTGTGTTTCTTCAATTGTTTCCTCTGCGTGAGAAAGAGTTGTTCAACATCTTCTGAGCTATCCCCAGTGTCATGGAGGAGAAACCTGCAAGGGCCTTGTGTTGCTGCAAAGAGTCTATATTGTTAATACAATGGAGTTTTTCTATTTCAGGTGAACGTTGCAACCAGATCTATAAGTGCCAGGTGTGTTGTAAGTGAATCTGAGTGTCAATAATCGTTGGGTGTTGTTTCTAATATTTGTTATGTTGCAAATCTTGTAATTGTTGCCATATGCCTTAACCCCCACATTTAGAGGTGCCAACAACCAAAGCATTAGGGATGCCTCCAATCGACTAATGCATTGAAACAAGGAATTTTCATGTTGCTTGAAAATCGTGGAAGTGATTTGATTTATAAGGTTTTAGCCTTCTTTTAAGTATTTTAAAACAAAGCAAATCAAAGTTTGGTTTTTTTTTTTGGAGATGTAATTTTTAAAGATATTTTCTTTATTTTAAGTGCTGAGAAAAAAAAAATTAAAAAGGAGGTGTTTGTTTTTAATGTGAAGATTATCATCAGGAGTGATCAGGTTTTCAAGTATTTATTTTTTATTTAAAGCGGCGAAAGGTGTTAAAAAAAATGTTGGTGGAAATTTTTAGTAGTGACAAGGATTTAGTAAAGATTTTTATGGCGTTATGTGTGGTAAAAAAATTTTGCGATTTGGCGAATTTGGGTGCATTTTGGTGATTGGAGTAAGATTTTTTTTTCATCATGTCAAATTTGTTGGTTGATACTTATTTTAATGAATCCACCAAACTTGATGGAGGAAATTATGTGAATTAGAAATTCAAGTTGTTGTCTATTTTAGAAGGTTATAATTTGTGGTCCATTGTGAGTAGGGATGAGCCCAAACCCACTATTGCAGCTTCTATTCCAAATTGGCAGAGAAGGGAGATGAAAGCAAAGATGTTGTTGAATATGTCTATAAAGGACAACATTATTTCTAACATCATAGATTGCAGGACATCAAAGGAAACATGGGATATGTTGAAGGGTTTGTATGAAACAACAAACCCACACTAGATCTTGTTTTTGAATACTAAGATTTTATATCTAAAAATGGATGTAAATGAAAATATAA
>APFE031388995.1:5679-17651 GCA_000404065.3 Pinus taeda | reverse complement strand
TCCTTTCATATTCCAGACTATGCCAAGCCCATTCAGTTTCAGAGTGCTGGTTTCATTTATGATAGTTCACCTGCTCCTCATGACAGTTCAGCTACAACTGTTCCAGACTCTGCTCCTCTTCCACAACAGCAACAACAACAACAGATCGTGAAATGCCAACACTGTGATCGAGTTGGCCATCTGAAAGATCACTGTTTTGATCTTCATCCATGTAAGCACTGTCATAAAACTAGCCATTCTTCACACAGATGCTTCAAAAGCAAACGTCCTGCAAGAACAAAGATTCATCTTGGATGGATCGCTTCTTGGCAATGGGCATCAACAGCCAAGAAGATATTCCAATCACATGTCAGAACTTGTTCCAGAGTGTTGAACAGTCTTGCAGTTGAGTTTTCTCCATCTTCTCACCTTGTATCTGACAGGGGGGGAAATGATGGTCATCTACAAGCTTCAAAGCCACATCAAGCGAGCCTGAGCCACAACCTGCCACACCAGTTTCAGAGTTGTAGCCTGAACATGCCTTCAGTTGGCGATGTGGGACACTTCCTCTAGCAGAAGACTTACAGCTTCTTGCCAGTTTTGGAAGAGTTCCGGAGACAAAATTGAGAACGTTTCCTCTAGCAGAAGAATTACAGCTTCTTGCCAGTTTTGGAAGAGTTCTAGGAATTGCATAAGCATTCCAGAGTTGTTGGTCATCCTTAAACCATCACAGGTTGAGACTTCCCTTTTACAGGTTGAAGTTTTACCTTTTATGCGAGGTGAGGCCTCCCTTTTATGGTTGAAGGTTTCCCTCTTTAAAACAATCAGATCACTTCCTCTAGCAGAAGACTTACAGCTTCTTGCCAGTTTTGGAAGAGTTCCGGGAACTGCACTAAGCGTTCCAGTGTTGGTGGCTATCCTTAAACCACCGCCCTTTTTAACCAACATTTCATAGAGCACATTCAGCCTAGTGCTGCCATGCATTATTGCACATTTTGTATTACAGCTCTTTTCTTGGACTCATACATAACCCTTCGGATTAAGGGGGGGAATGTTGGACACCTAATCCTAAAAGGTTAGCGTGGAAGCCGAATGGACAAGCAGTCCAAGGGACCTTGGGATGTGAATCCCAACGGTCACCATATTGTACTATAAATGTACATCTATTGTTAATAAAATATGAACTACATGCTTTATCTTTTTATCTGTTTCTCGTTAACCATGGCTGTTTAACACAACATTATGTATAATATTGTTACAATCCAGTAGCAGTGATGATATGTTGTAGCTCCTGTCAATTGATGACAGTGCTATAGTCTTGTTCACAAACGAAGTTGTGAACAAGACAAATGGATAGCTTATCTTTTGAAAAGTTATCTACTATGAATAAGCTACAAGGATCTTCTAGTAAAAGAAATTGCAACACCTTTGATAAGGGGTCAATATTCCTAGTAGAAAAATAGCAGTGATAATCAAATACATGCAACACATTCAACACAATAAATTTCACACAAAATCAGATAACCATAAATGCTCTAGAAACACGCCAAAATGGGCCAATTTTATTAAGTAGTTGTGGGAGTACAATATGAATTGGAAGGAGTGCACTTGGGCTTGGTTAAAGCAAGATACAAGCCCTAGGTGAATGAATATCAACTGCCCAAGTGATGTAGAAACTCTCCCCACCAAATGTTTGTGCTGGCCCTTGAGGAAGTGCACTGCTGGCTGAAACAAATCTTCGTTTGACCCCTCAAATATGCCCATAAAATCCTGCAAAATTATTTCTGAACTCCTTGCAAAAAACCCAGAAATGGTTTGGCCCAACTCCAAGCCAAACTAAGCCCACCAAGTGACGTAGATTCCTCAGCTAACTAGTAATTCACTCTACCATAAGAATGAGGATTTCAAGCTCAAATATTGCCCAAAAAATTCTATAAAATTAGTCGGAGATTCCTCTCAATAAACCCAGAAAGTGACTGGGCTGAATCCAGCGTGCCTCGGTGACCCCAAGAAATGGGTATGGTTCTAACTAGCTGGAAAAACACCCTGTAGAAAGAATTTTGCTCTAAAAGGCCAATCAATGACTGGAAAAATCTCCTCCAACCTTGCAAATCACTCCTCCAAGCCTCTTTATTTCTACTTAGCCCGAACTCCCCAAATTTCCCTGTCAAAATTTCTACACAGTAGCTATCCAGAAACCCCTGAAATTGATAAATATGGTTCTCCAAAATGCAGCACTCTCAGCCCTGCAAATCACCAAGGAAAAACTCGCCCTTCCTATGGATAAATCTCTGCAAATTCTCCGGCCAAAACTCCACTGTTTGCAAGCTTCTCTCAGCCCCTTCGAATTTCCTTTTGTGCCCTAAGAGAAGCATGCTCCAGCTGGAAATGGTTTTCAATGTAGCTCCTAGAGAAGTCTTGAGATGGACTCCTTCTTACTCCCCTAGGGTGACACTTGAAGTTCACCAAAGGTAGAGGTGGAATTCCCCCTTGGAAATTCCTTCTGCTGAACAACATGATTGTCTTGGCTAAGCAACTCAAAAGAACTAATGTTGAAATTGTAAAATGACCAAAGATAATCCACAAAATGAGTTCATCCTCCTATAATTTCTCCTCATGGCTCTAGACTCCTTTTTTAATATTATTTTATTGGTGGGGCCATTTTCCACTAAGTCACTTTTGGCACCATTTAATAAAATAACAATTTGCCGCTACTATCCGATAAAATAATACTAGCCACCTTTCTCCAATAATATTTGCCCATTTTTAATTAATATTACTACAATTGGGAAAATGTCCTTAGTGACTCCCATGCTCACAAAATTGGGGATATTACAACAACACAATCGAAGCTTTTTTTTTTTGAAGAACAACTAGGAGAAGAAGTGCATGGCACTTTGGAATAGTTTTTTTTATATCAACGCTTATCAGCATGAAAACAGAGGTGCCTTGAAGAAGTTGCATGCATATTCTATCTTAAAGTGCACGATAAGTAGAAGACCCTGATTTTGGCGTCTTGGTTGCATTAAGTCAGGATCTTATGAAGAATAGTCTTATAGATATGGATGTCTCAATGTGAAGGAACCCTCCTCATCATGGATTAGGTAATTTGATGCATTGGTAGATGTCATCTGGCGATGAAGGATAATACAACTGTTTTGACATAATCTCATGGGAGAATTTCGTCTCCTTGGTTGTAGAAGGATCATGACGATTCTTCAAAATTTTTCCTCTTTGACCTGGAGCTTCCTCGAAGTTTACTGTTGTAGTTGCCTCGTGGAAAGTCTCACCCCTCATATGGGAAGCTCATGACTGAAGGCTAGATGATCACCTAAAGCAAGGCTTCAAAGGGAGCTATAAAATCCATGGATTAATAGCAGTTTGCAGATAGCTCGATGGTTATGTTTGGGCAAGATTACTTTCTCGATATTCAATGGGAGCTATGATGTTTGGATACAACTATTGATGTTGCCTGTCCAACAGATGATGATCCTCTCATTTATCAATGTAAGAGGGTGTTGTTTTTTAAAGTCAAAATAAAAGACCTAGCTTTGTTCCTAAGCATAAAAGTCTGATAAGATGGAGAAGCTGCTGATCTGAACATAGACAACTTATGTGAACACTGGTGTATGCCTTGATGCGTAGACAATTTATGGTTAAGCTTCATTTATTGGATACATGCTCTTTAAGAATAAGAATGATCTGAAGTACACTGCTAAGAATTGTTGGACTGACAACATGGTAAATGGTAAGAGCACATCGAAGCATTGTATCTCTTGAGGTCCACCTTATTTCTTGAATAAATCAAAGAATGAAGTCTATTACCCTCGGAGCACCATTGAAGCATAATGTATAAAGTAGCAAGCATGGCTTATTATGAAGCCATTTAAGGAAACTCTTCAGTAAGCCATTTTTGCACATGTTGGAAACCACCGTTGTTGTATATTACAAAGTAGGATTCAAAGAATCCCATGTTCCACAACCATTCTAAGCATATTGGCATCAGGTACCCTTTTATTTGGAATATGGTACAACAGGGAGAAATCAAGCTTCATCATTCCGAGATGGATGCACAGGTGTCCAACATCCTTGTAAAGCCTCTTGGTAAGATCAAGATTCTCATAAAGAGGTTGGAGTTGTGGAAAGACCCTACTATGAGGGTCCCGGTTGAAAATTGAGCTCTGGGAGCTCCTAGGGTACATCTTGGAGCTATATGTGACCATAGGGTGAGTGGTTCACCTTCCCCTATAGGTACGCTATGTACAGGGTGAGTGGTTCACCTTTCCCTGTGATGCTCCATGATGATATATGCATAGGATGAGTGGCTCACCTTCTCCTAGGGCATATGAGCAGGATGAGTGGTTCACCTTCTCTTGCAGATTACCCAGTGAGAGATGCATATAGGCATCTGTCGGTTATCACATGTGGACATGTCGGTGGGATGTGATTTATCCTTTCCCCACATGTAGGATGCCCATTCCCTATGATCGATGGTTGACATGTCGATGGGACATGATTCATCCTTTCCCCATGTGTAGGATCCTTCCTATGATTGTTGGTTGGCATGCATGTAGGACGTGGTTCATCCTTTCCCTACTCTTGGTGGTTTGAATGCGCGTAGGATGTGGTTTATCCTTTCCCTACGATGGTTGTGACACGTGACTGTAGGATGTGGTTTATCCTTTCCCTACATGTGGTTGTGAGCAAGATGCGATTTATTATTTCCCTGTCGTTGCCCTAGCATCATCCTACCCATGTAGTTCGGGACACAAGGGAAGTAACTATCATCTGGCCAATAAGTTGGGAAAAGTGGTTTGGGACCATATCACTACCGATGGACGCATCGTGTATTGTCGTACTCCCTAAATCTAGGATGCATGATTCTTGACAAACTTGATCTCTTGGGATCAAGTCTAATTACGGTTTTACTCCTGGTTATGTTCACTGACTGTTGTTAATGGAGAGCGGTGAGGTCTTGTGACTCATCTCGATCGATTCTTCTTCATTATCTATATGAGTGTTCAACAGAGTTGAGATGGGATGCAAAGAAGTTTCTTGATGATAGGATGACATGGATTTGTAGGTGGAATTCTCCCTAGTTGAGAGGGAGTGTTAAAATTGGCAACTAGGGCCAAATTACACTCTAGACAACTCATTTGATGGAGATGATTATTGCATTGAATTCCTCTTTTTGAGAGGACCAAAATCGACCTAAAGATCATCAAATTTAGATAAGGAGAAATGTGTTTTTGAATTTATGCCCACTCATATGCAAATTGTCAAGGTTGGCCTGACCTCCATGTAGGCTCATAAATCCCAAACATCATGTCTCTTGACCCTCACCAATTTGTATATAGAGAGGTGTCTTCCAACCTCATTTGTGATATCCCAAGTGCATCTTATCACAAGAAAACACATCTGATCTTGGCCACAGGAGAGGAGCAACTCGAGCAAGGGTTAGAAGACTATTTTGGGTTCTCTCTAGGGCTGTTGGCGGCCATAGGCATCCAGCAGTAGGGATGAGCAGGTGAAGGCTTGTTTGAGGGCTACTTGTGCATGGTTGGAGAGGGTTCTTCCTGATTTTATTGGGTCACAGGTTATGTCGTATTGTAGGGTCCAAATTTCATGTTTGAAGCAGCCTACAAGCAGCCGTAGGTTTGTCCAAGAGATTGCAAGGGGGTCCAAGCCCTAGTGCTTCAGGTTGGAGGGAATCGTGAGGCCTAAACTTGGGTTAGAACAACAAGAAGTTGGATAGGAGTCTAAGGGAGGAAGGCCACAGCCTTTTGCAAGACTATTGCTTCAAGATGGGCTGCAGATCTGTCCTAGCCTAGATAAAATGAATGAAAGACCTAATCTGGTCATAGACCAGCTCTAAGGGCTAGTGAAGGGAAACACCTTGTTTGCCTTGAAGAGCTGCAGTTGAAAGAAGATGTTTTAGTGCTGTTAAGTAAGACAACAGTGGACTGTAAGCAACCCTAACCTACAACAGTTTGACTCCAACTTCAGAGCGCGAATTAGCTTGCTTCAGAATTGCGATTTTGGGCCATCCATTTATTGTCAATTTGGCAAGTCAATCTTGACTTTATTGTACTCTCTCTACTAAGCATTTGATATTAATAATAAGAAGAATTGATCAAGAGTTTTCCCCATCTTGGGATTTTTCCTTGGCTTGAGCCATGTCCTTGTGTTCTCTTGTCTTGGCTTGTCTTCTGAATCTATCACTTCTGTTCTTTCTTCAGTTACTATTAATGTGATAATGATTCATGTGATTGCAAATGGAAATGAAATGGACTGGTAAATGGGCTAAGATTAAATCTCAATCAATGACGAGATCATCTCTAAGTTGATCCATGTGAGTTTCTAGAGAATTCTCACCTTTCTCAATTAATTCCTATTAATTAATTGCCATGGAACTTCATACAATATAAAGTGTAATGCTATTCTCGCAACATATCTCCTAGTTGAGGCCACAATATCTTTTTGTATCCGACATTGCAATTATAGTCTACCTTAACAACAATGTTTCGCACAATATTTTTGATGAGCATTCTATGCATCTGCCAGGTTGTAACTTGCAAAGATGAGATGGAAAGAAATTGTGAATGATGGAGACATCAGTAAACATTTACATTCCTGAAAACACAACAGAATACTAATTAGGAATTTTTTTAATGTAAAGAGCTACCTTGTTTGTCGTTCGCCCCTTTGAATTTCATTGCAAATGGATCAATTCTAGTTTAGCATATAGTGTACATATTAGAAATCAATTGCACTAACAATTGAATTAGATGTTAAACAATCTTGAGATGTTTTCATGGTGATGTATTTATCTGCAAGGAAAAAATTAGCAATATGGGGCACTGTATTAAATTCCATTTTACTTTTCTTCTCTTTTTTGCGGTGGTTAATAAACTTTCTGAAATATTATTACTTTCCTTTGGTATCCATATAGAAAAAACCTTGCAAGTGTTGAAATAAATAAAATTTTAATCATAACAGTCAATTTTTGAAACCTTGTTCTGTGGTAATCAATATAATATGGCATTTTTATGGGACTTGTTTCCAGGTTGACATTTCATTGATTTTTATTTCCAGGAGACAATAAAGAGGAACCTTGAAAAGAATAATTTCAGACATATTGTATGCCCTACACCTTATTTAAACCTCTGCACAAAGCGCCTTATTGTCATGCAGGTATCACTATCATTTCATCTGAAGGACAGTTCTTATGAGATAGTTGATAATTCATATAAAATCCTTATAGTTGTAAATGTTGTTTTAATGTGGCATGTGCAATAGATTTACCTTCATCAATTTCACTGTTATCTCATATTTGATATGATAAATAGCAAATTTTCAGCCAATATATTGTTATTGTTTGCTTATTAACCTATATTATAGTACTATGAATGCTTCTCATAGATTTTATTTCTCTTGTTTTGTCTTGACTCAGAAGTCATTGCCATCTTGTGTTTCAGTTTGAAACTTGAAACATTGCAAGTAGTCTTTCTTATGTTAAGTATTAGTGGTCAGATTTTAACCCAAATGATTGTGGCTAGGCCCATTATTTGCTTTGGTTGGAATCTTCAGCCTTGTCAACTTATGCCCTTTTATCAACTTGCTTACCTGCAAGTTTCACAAGGTTTTTATTCCAAATGGTTGTAGGAATTCATTTTGGGTGAATTTGAAGGTGCGCATGGAGGGGGATCTAAAATGGAAGCGCGCGCCGCCCCCAAAACCCCCCTGTTGAGAAATCTAGGGTGTTGACCGCTGCGTGTCAACTACCCATAAGCAGTACACCCCCTTTTTTCGCAAAAAGGGGCAGCGCTTGATCAAGATGTTCGTGCCATTCAACAGTCATCATCATTCCCCTTATCTTATTAAAGTTGTAAACCCAGTCTGCATTTTGATGTAAATAATCTTAGCAGAGCTGAGTCATGTATGTAAATTGCCTAGGTGGACCTAATTTTCTAGTGATAATCTTCATTCCGGAAGGTTTTTCGTCTCACCGATCCATGATCGGCAGAGTTTTCCTTCAACCTAACCCCAAAGCCGGAATGAATTTTATCATTAGAGTCTTAGGAGAATCCTAGTGTGTTAATTTGCTAGATTATGTTTGGTCGCAGAACTGGGTGGTCTATGAGGGTCTGTCGAAGGGATTTTCCCCCTTGAAGATGTAAAATTTGTAAAAGTCATGATGTAAAGAGTCTTGAGGGTTGAAAATGTTAATCCCCTCATGCGTCTTAAGTCCTAGGTCCTAGGGAAATTTCTCCAAAGGCTATGTTTGATGATCCATAAAAAATAAAAGATAAAAATAAATAAATTAAATAAAAATAATAAAATAAAATAAATATAAATATTAAAATATAAAAATAATAAAAAATTTAAAAAATAATAAAATAATATATTTTGATTTTTAATTTCGACAGATGAGATTAAGAGATGTCTTGATCCTCATCGACAGTCGAGATCGTTTTGTCATGGATCACTCAAACTAGCTGTTGGGATTTTTTCCTTTAAATAGGGTGCTAGGGGTCATTTGAGATCATTAGAATTGGATCTGAGTTTTGGCTGAAGAAGCTCTCTTGTAAATATTTTCTGGTGCTAATAAAGGAAGACTTTGGGGTCAAAAGCTTGCTGGTGTTACTCTCTTAAAGTGCTGTGAGCAATTTTATTTCTGCATATTTTAATTTTCAGTTGTTAATGACAGCTTAATGAAGAGTATTGTTGAGCATAGGTATCTTGTTCACATGCTAGGGTTTTAGCAGTATTAGGGTTTCTAATGTAATGGCAGGTATCTCCATTGTGTTTGAGATCTAGTACTGCTTTTTCTCTCTTATTTGACGATTGAAGTGAGCTGTGCAGGAAACCCTTGAAGATCAGTGGGCGTTAGGGGAAGTTCTAGGCTGAACCAGCCAACTCCCATAAGCACTTTTTGCAGAGCCCAGCTGGTTTTGATCCTGGGTTAATCATTTAGTTTGTTTCTCTATTTGCATGAGAGACTTTCTAAGGCATTTCATTATCAAATCTGAATTTTTCTTAAATATATATATGATGTCATTGACAAATCTGGCTGTTGCAGAGTCACAAAACTGTAAATAAATTTTTGCTTATTGTTAGGGTTTTATTTATTTTTATTGTTCCCAGGTTTTGGCTGCCTATTTCATTGTTTTCAGGTCACAGGTGCTGATGGTTGAGAAATTTTCAGGGTTCTATCAAGCAAATTTTGAGCAATGAATTTTAAATATTGATCTGGTGGAGGGTTTCAGTGGCTTTTCTGGGCATCCTGGGCAATCTGCTCCATTTTCACGCTGCTCTTGTCTGCTCCGGCACCTGCGTATTCAAACCCCATCTGCTCCTCATTGCACCTGCATTCACAAAGCTTGCAAATGCTAGCCCGTTTCTTTACATATCCATGCTGCTATATTCCATATGCTGCCTCCAAATCTGTAAACGCATAGCAAAAAACACCAGCCAACACATCAATTCCACGTCGTCCAGCCCGT
This sequence comes from Pinus taeda, assembly GCA_000404065.3. Lineage (NCBI taxonomy): Eukaryota > Viridiplantae > Streptophyta > Pinopsida > Pinales > Pinaceae > Pinus > Pinus taeda. Next base: position 8,166 of record APFE031388995.1, on the reverse strand, counting down.
CTCCGCCCTTACGCCATCGCTCTCATCTTTGCCTTCACAAGCTATCCGAAACTGCGAATATCAAAACGATTCAAAGTATTCTGGATGCGTAATGATTTATGGATGAGCTTCCCTCTCACGTTGTTGGCAATCTTCAAGTCGAAATCCTCTCCTGCCACTGCGTTTTCTGCTGCTGCCCAAGCCTGTGAGAACACGCAGCCTCCGTCTGTTCCAAAACCCGCAGAACGCAATAGTCGGATTAATTTTTTAGGCCTGTGCGTAAGGTTAGAGCCGGTTATGCTGCGTAATACTCCAGAAGACGTGGGTATTGCCGTTCATATACCATTAGTTCCATACCCGACCCGCAGCTCCAACTTCCTTACCTGCATGCAGTCAAAATGCAGTCACCTGTCTGTGTTCTTCCCCTCTGCCCGCTGTCAAACCCTCGAGCCCGTCTGCATAACCCTGCAAACACAAATCATTTTCGAGTTGTATGCGTTAGCGTGAGTTCAGGTATAAAAAATCCTAAATCGACTTCGTTTGGATCAGTTACGCGACGTTTTTGTTCAGCATGGGTATAGTTCGAGTTTTTTGATTTCATTTGGTCACGTTTAAATTTTATTTATGTTACTATGCGTTATATTAGGGTTTAGTTTTTTTTTTGAAATCGTTTTTTATTAGTCACGCATCAATCATTTCTTGTATTCGTTTAGGTTAGGTTAATGATTAGATTTCATTTGTTTTTTTTTTAGTTTTATTGTATGCGTATTGTTCTTTAGATTTTTTTTTTTTTTGAGTTTGATTTTTATTTAAAAATTAAAAAATTCATAAAAATCGTAGGGTTAGGTTTTAGATTTTTAAGTTTTCTTTTTTGTAGGTTTTGTTTTGTTTAGAGTTAAATTAGATTTTTAGATTTTGTTTTTAAATGAAAAATATATATATATATTTTTTTAGGATCTTTAGATTACCCTTTTAAATTTTCTCTTTTAGTTTAGAGTTTTGGTTTAAATTTTTGTCAAAAAAGCATAAAAAAAAATCGTGGAAATATTTTTGCAAATTAAAGTCTTAGCCTGGAGATTTTGCAACGTCCTATTTTGCACTAAAGTTTTGATGTTGGGTGAATGCTTATCTTTATGAGACTTGGCATGCTTAAAATAATATCTGGTTGATGTGCAAATTTACATGGTTATATCTTTCGGAGTTTATTTCCTTTTAAATTGCCAGAGCATTGTTAAAAGCATTGTGAATTTACTGATATCTCACATTTTTGAAGTTATTTGATGTTAAATGATCGCTGTGCACAGTTTACATTTCTGCAGCATACAGTAAGTAATCATTTAAACGTCAAACCCATAAGGCACTGGTCCGTTAAATTAATCAAATCTATTAAGTGCTTTGTCCTTCCGTGTCTCCCAAACCAACTGGTTCACAGTTGGTCGTCCATCTCCTTACAGGGTCTACCCCCCTTAGCCGCGGGAGACAGACTTAAACGGAGAGATCGGGGATCAGAGTGACAGCCTCCGGTCTGAGCGTTGTCGTGTCAATCTGTGCGACAACATTTTTTGGCGCCGTTGCCGGGGACAGAGTTTTTCTGTTCCTGGCGTTTCAACGACATTCATCTTCTCATCTCTCATCATTCTTTCATCTTTCTCATCTCTCATTTGAGCTGGCAGATCCAACATTTTTGGTGTCTCTTGATCTTTTCATCACCTTATCTTTCGTCATATTGGCAGCTTCTTTTCAGCTCGTCTCTTGTTTGGGTGGCGACTCCATTTTCTTATTTTTCCCAGACAAGAAGCCTCCCTCATATCTGCTTGTTGGTTGTTTTTTGGATCCTGGAATTAGATTCATTGTTCAAGTGGCAACTCCACTTCCTTCATCGATTGATTTTCTTGAGCAGAGATCTCGTTATATCATCCATTTGGTCCCTTGTTATTCATCATGGATTATTCGTTTAAACCATGTCATTTTGATGACCTCCATGATATTCCAGAAGTGGCCATCTCTAAATTACCTTTGTTCTCAAGTGGTGATTCAGTCACTGTAAAAAGGCATCTAGGCTTGTTCACTCGCATAATGATCATATATTGTAGACCCCCTCAGTACAATCACGAAGATGTCAAAATGCGTCTTTTTGTCTTTTCTTTAGAGGGTGATGCTTTGAAATGGTTTAATAATTGTCCTGAAAATTCTTTCACTTCGTTACAAGACATTGTAAATGCTTTTAAAGATAGATATGGTTATCCGGATAGCTCGCTTTGTGCCCCTAGAACTGTGCAGCAGAATGAAAAAGATCCAGCTGTCGGTAAACGATTCCAGGACAATGCTTCATATCAGAGTGTGCCATCCACTTGTGCCATTACAAATCAGATTCATGATAATGAAAAAGCAAGAACAAATGACAATGAAAAGGAAGATCAAAAGCAAATTATACAAGAACTAATGTTGCTGGTAAAAAATATGGAGATCAATCAAACTAAATACGCCAATGATGTGAGAACTTTATGT
>APFE031388978.1:0-14090 GCA_000404065.3 Pinus taeda | reverse complement strand
CAGGTTGGAAAAATGGATTATTCCTTATGATGCTGAAAGGAATATCACTCCAGAGGAGAAATTTTGCTAGCAAGTTGTCAGCTTCTTCTTTCTCGGTTCTTTTTAGCATTGAACCGATAGATGGTTGTGAACTAGGTGTGGTTCGAGGAACAAAAAATGATGATGCAGCTACTGGATTGACTGATGCTGCAGTAGAACCAGCGCCACTTGGCCCACTTCCTTCAGCTGACCTTCTTAGTTGCCTTTTCAGTTCTTCTTTGGCCTCTCTAGTCTGCTCTAATTCTCCCAGTGCTCTCATGGCTCTTTGGATAAGTTCAGCAGTTGTATTTGTACAAGGCCCCACATCATGTCCAGGGATTTGTGCAAGGTGATACTTCAACCTATACACCTCCCCGCGTATCTCCTTTCCACACAACTTGCAAGTCAAGTTTTGTCTATCATTCGGAGCATTAGGCACACCATAATCCCAGAAAGGATCCAATTTCCTTGGCATGTTTGTTTTTTAACTTTGAAGTTGAAAACCTATGGGAAAAATTAATAAGGATTAGGAAATATGAATTTAGGATTACAATTTAGCATTTGCCATTTACAAAATTACAAGTTACAAATTTCTAGAATCCAAAGTTCCAAACCCAAGTTACCCAACCAAATGGCAAGCAAATGCCAAAAACAATGAAAAAACATAAACAATGTTTTAAAAAAATGAAAAAAAAAAAAAATTGGTTCCCATAGCCATACCAAGTTACACATCCCAAATCAATGAAGAAATACAAACAATTCTTTAAAAACAATGAAAAAAAAAAATGGTGCCCATATGAAGTTTCTCAACCAAAAAAAATTTAAAACATAGAAAAACAATGTTTTGAAACAATGAAAACAAAAAAAAATTAACCTACATACCGTTTCTACGGTGAAAATGGCGATCTCCTCTTGAAATAGTCCTCTAACCACTTCGATTCGGCAAGAAACCCTCCAGCTGCTCTCTCCTAGCTCCTCTCCTCTTCCGCGCGCGCCTGACTGTCTAAATGACAAAAAAAAATGTGTTTTCTCATTATAAATCCCGCTGCCCAGGGGTCCCGCGCTTTTTTTCTGAAAAAAGCGGCAAAAAAAAATTTCCGCGCTTTTTTCGTATAAATCGCGCGTTTTAAGCGCCATGGGGAAAAAACGCGATTAAAACGCGTTATAACATTGCATGCTTGGTGTATTTGCTGCTAAGTACCATACAACTGTCCTAATGTTAGTTAGCTATCCCTTGCATACTGCTCTCCTTCGGAGACAGATGCTCCGGTTGTTTCGACAGTTCCCGGCAGTTATGGTAGTTTTGACATTTTCCAGAAGTTTCAACAGTCTCGACAATTCCGGCTTTTCCGGCAGTTCCGGCATTTTCGGCTTTTCCAGCTTTTCTCACTTTTCCGGCAGTTCCAACAGTTCCTGCTTTTTCAGCAGTTCCGGCTTTTCCGACAGTTCCAGATTTTCTGGTAGTTCCGGCAGTTCCGGCTTTTCCGACAGTTCCGGCTTTTTCGGCTTTTTCGACAGTTCTGGCAGTTTCCGCTTTTCTGTCAGTTCCAACTTTTTCGGCTTTTCTGGCAGTTTTGGCTTTTCCGGCAGTTCCAGCTTTTCTGGCTTTTCCAGCAGTTCCGACTTTTCCATCTTTTCCAGCAGTTCCAGCTTTTCCGGCAGTTCTGGATTTTCCGGCAGTTCTGACTTTTTCGGCAGTTCCAACTTTCCAGCATTTCCGACTTTTTCAGCATTTCTGGCAGTTCCAACTTTTTTGACATTTCCTGCTTTTCTGGCAGTTCTGTCTTTTCTGGCAGTTCTAGCTTTTCCAACAATTTCTGCTTTTTCAACTATTCCAGCTTTTTCGGCTTTTCTGGCAGTTTCGGCAGTTTTGTCTTTTCCGGCTTTTGTGGCAGTTTCGGCTTTTAAGGCAGTTTCGACTTTTCCAGCTTTTCCAGCAATTCTGGCTATTTCATCAGTTCCGGCTTTTCCGTCAGTTCCAGCTTTTCCGTCAGTTTCGACTTTTCTAGTAGTTTCGACTTTTTCAACATTTATGACTTTTCCGGTAGTTCTGGCTTTTTCGGCTTTTCCAACAATTCCGACAGTTCCGGATTTTCTGGCAGTTCCAACTTTCTGGCATTTCCAGCTTTTTCGGCTTTTCTGGTAGTTCCAGCTTTTTCGGCATTTCTAGCTTTTTCGGCAGTTCCAACAGTTACGTCTTTTCAGGCAGTTCTGGTTTTTTCGGCAGTTCCAGATTTTCTGACTGTTCTGGCTTTTGCGACTGTTCCAGCTTTTCCGACTTTTCTGACAGTTCCAGCGTTTCCGATAGTTTCGACAGTTCCGGCTTTTCCGTTAGTGTCGGATTTTTCGGCTTTTCTAGCAGTTCCAACTTTTCCGGCATTTCTGGCTTTTCCAGCAGTTCCGTCTTTTCCGACAGTTCCGTCTTTTCTGGTAGCTCCAGATTTTCCGTCAGTTCTAGTAGGTTCGGCTTTTCTGGCAATTCTGGCAGTTCCGACTTTTCCGGCACTTCCGGCGTTTTGCCCTCTAGATCAAGGCAACGTTATTCCTTAGGATCTCTCCTCCTACTAAAACCCAAAGACAAGTAGAAAGAGGAAGAGATCCCAAGTGTGTTGAAATGACTTGAAGGTTCCTCTATTTATACTAAAACGTTGAGCACATGTGGGGTTTATTTGGTTGCTCGCTGACCTTGACGAATTGTCTTATAACGCAAATAAATTCATAACTCCATGAATACTTATTGGAATCGGATGATCTTTAGATCAATCCTACACCTCTCGATGAGAGGGGTCCAAGAAAAATATTAGCTGCCATAAATAAGATGACCCACATAGAGTTTGGCACTAGTTGCCAATTTTAACACTCCCTCTCAACTAGGAAGAACTCCATCTGCTAATCCATATGTCTGACTGTAGTATCTCTGCCATCAGTGCCCTGCACTGCTTTGCTCTGCTATGTTGAACCATGAAGAGGAAGAATTGATCGAGAATGTCTCATACCATTCTCTATTGACCCGAAGTCAATTTCATTTGAAGAGAGTGTGTCACATCACTCTTATTGGCCTGAAGTCAGTTTTATTGATCCCAGATCAATATCACAAGAGAGTGTCTCAAACCACTCATACTAATCCCAGATCAGTTTCATTGATCCTAGATTAATGGAGGTCATCCTAGCATAGGGAGTATGGTAGATACAGCGATGCGTCCATTGATAGTACTACTATGGTCCCTATCCTCATTTCCCTGCTCATTGATCAGATAAGAGGTACTTCCCATGAGTCCCAGACTTGCATGGGTAGGATGCCTTGACAGTGAGAACTAATCATCCTGGTCCAAGCGAGAACGAATCATCCTATCAGTGGATGCCACGGAGAACTAATCATCCTGGCCCACAGGAGAACTAATCATCCTGTTCCACAGTTGCCATGGGAGAACTAATCGTCTCGGCCCACAGGAGAACTAATCATCCTATTCCACAGTTGCCACGGGAGAACTAATCATCCCGGCCCACAGAAGAACTAATCATCCTGTTCATAGCACACCACCAGGGGAGGGTGAGTAACCCTGTGGTCGTATGTTGCTCTAGTAAGTACCCAAAGCCCCCCAGAGCTCCCAGAGCTCAATGCATGCAACATGTAGGACCCTTATAAGAAGGTTTCTCAACGACTCCAAGTTGTTCGGGAAAGTCATAGATTTGACCTTTCCCCTGAGCTTTGACAAAATATCTGCGACCTGTACATCAGTCTCAATGTGATGGAGCCTCCTCGCTCATCGACTTACCATATTGCAGATAAGGCAGTTTCTGATGTCTATCTACTGGAGCAATCATCGAATACGGGATTCCTCAATAATCGAATCCCCCCTCTAGTTGTCACAGAGAATCACAATGGTATTCATCATGTGTACAAACAACTCACTTAAGAGCTTCTACAACCATGCAGCTTCACACGAGATCATACTCGTAACTATGTATTTGGTCTCGGCAGTGCTTATAGCAACTGACTTCTGCTTCTCGCTCATCCATGATATTGAAGCAAAATCCAAAGAGAATCAACACTGAGAAGTGCTCTAGTGATCCTCCACACTGCCTACGCAGTCAACATTCGAATAATCATGCAGTTTCATATTTCTGGCAGTGTATATCAATCCATGAGAGATTGTGCCCCGAAGATATCTCAAAAGATTCTTGGCACCAATCCAGTGAGGCTCAACCAAATATGAGCTCACCATGCTAATTGCAAAACAATGTGTGGACGAAAGTTCACCAAGAACATCAACGCGAATGAGTTTATGAAACTCAGAGGCATTTCCCAAATCTGGTCCGACATCACTACCATATAACTTTTGAAAGTTAAGATCCTCGAGGTGGTCACAGGCTTGCAGTTTATCATTCCACATCCGGAATCCAGCTCCCTCTTACTTTTGCAAATGAGAGGGTCTGCACCTGTCAGAAATAGGTTGTCCTCACAAGGTGCCGGTATGAGAGGTGTATCATCCACAACTTTCAGGTAATGGTTTGGATCGGTTTCACTCCTAGTGAATCTTAGCTTCATCAGACAGCGATCAATCCTCATACTACGTCCAGGATGTTTTTCTTCAAGCCATAAAGGGCTTTCTTCCACCTGTATACATGAGATTCCTGAACATGAATCTCAAACTCCTCGGGTTGTTCCAAACTTGTGGACTTGCTGCATGAGGGGAATGGTCCCCCTATTAGATTTTCCTTGAGTACATCTCATACATGTACCTTCATGCTCTTGTTGAATTCAAGCATCCCTAACACCATCTGACTCATAGACCTCCGATGTTATTTGTCAATGGACATGGTCCCCAGTGGACTTTCTGCAACTTGATACAACCCTGAACTCAAAAACATCTTTGAAAATTCTATTTTCAAACACGTACCTTTCCATTGATGAGTGCCACCTTGTAACCTTTGACTTCCATTGCTGAAATGGACACCAGGTTCTTCTTGTGATCAGGTACATAAAAGAGATTCTGTAAATGAATCGAGTTACCCTCATTCAATTGAGGGGTAACATTCCTACACCCTTTTCGGGATAGGTGGCATCGACTCGAAGTATAATCCCATGATTGTTTCCATCTCTACCAAATTAGAGAGTGCACCCTTCTATCTGATGAAGTGCCTTGAAGCGCTACAATCAATAAGCCAGATTTCCAAAGAATCTGAAGGAGAGGGCCAATACAAGATAACGCTTCTTTATCTTATCAAAAACAACATTTGATTCTTCATACCTGGGGTTCCTTGCTTTTTTGAAGAGTCAGCGATTTCCTTGATGACCTGCATTACCTTTCATCCCTTTGATCATTGAAGATGTCCCTGGAATGATTGTTATCGTCATCAAGTGATGTGTCCCTGCCATTCGGACACTCCTTCGCATAATGGCCGAACTAGTTATCTGCCTTTCCTTCCACCCTGAGATGCAGTCTTCCAATGAAGTGATCTTTAGGTAGGCCATATTGTGCTGTGTCGTTCTGATAATATTCTTTGCTTCGACTTCACCCTTGGTGAATTTGAAGAGGGATGAGGAATCCACTGATCCTTTTGTCCTTTCCCAACTGTCTTTGTTGATTGCTCTTTCACTCTTGCTTGGGCATTGCCTTCACCTCAGCTCCGATACCATGTTAATTTTGGGTATGTTCTATGCTTAGAGCAATTTATTTCAATTTTCACAATTAGCTCCATATCTTTACCAGAATAGCAATCACATCAGCGTTAAAGTAAACTGTAGATAGAACATAAACATAAATTATAGAAGATAAGCCAAGACAAGAGGACACAAGATGTGGCACTAGCCAGGGACAAACCCCAATGTGGGGAAACCCTTGATCAATTCTTCTTATATGTTCTTCAATAGTTCAACAGAGAGAGAGAGAGAGAGAGAGAGAGAGAGAGAGAGAGAGAGAGTACGTTTACAACAGAAGTCAACACTTTGACTTAGCTAGATAAGATCATAGATCATCTCTAAGAAGATGATACATGAGATCAGTTGAAGACATGCTGCTTCAACTAATTCTCCAAGGTGACTCCACCTATCATTGCGCTGCATTTCGTCATCATGTTGCACCTCAACACGCTGCACCATGTTGCACCCATCATCACTATGCTGCATCTCATCACGCTTCATTAATCATGATTGTACCAATCACTGTACTACATTATGTGCCATTGCTGCACCATGTTGCCATCCTGACCTATGTGCTGGCTGCACCTTGCATGCTTGTTGTCCCTTGCTTGCTTGTTGTCCCTAGCATGCTTGTTGTCCTCAGCATGCTTGTTGTTGCATGCTAGTTGTCCCTTGCATGCTAGCTGTAACATTGCATGCTTGGTGTATTTGCTGCTAAGTACCATAGAACTGTCCCAATGTTAGTTAGCTATCCCTTGCATACTGCTCTTCTTCAAAGACAGATGCTCCGGTTGTTTTATTAGTTCTGGCAGTTTCGATAGTTCCGGCTGTTCTCGACAGTTTCGGTAGTCCCGATAGTTCCGACTTTTCCGACAATTCTGACCTTTCCTACTTTTCTTGCTTTTTCGACAGTTCCGACTTTTCCGGCTTTTCTGGCAGTTCTAGCTTTTCTGGATTTTACGATAGTTCCCGCTTTTCCGGCTTTTCCAGTAGTTCCGGCTTTTCCGTCTTTTCCGACTTTTCTAACAGTTATGACTTTTTGGCATTTCTGACTTTTCTGGCTTTTCTTGTAGTTTCATCTTTTTCGGCGTTTTCGGCTTTCCCTGCTTTTTCGGCAGTTCTGGCTTTTCCGGCAGTTTCGGCTTTTCCGACAGTTATGGCTTTTCCTACAGTTCTGGCAGTTCTGGCTTTTCCAGCAGTTCCAGCTTTTCCATCAATTTTGGCTTTTCCGACTTTTTTGGCAGTTTCAACTTTTCTAGCATTTTCAACTTTTCCAGCAGTTCCGACTTTTCTAGCATTTTCATCTTTTCCGGCAGTTCCGGCTTTTCCATCAGTTTCGGCATTTCCGTCTTTTCTGGCAGTTCATCTTTTTTGGCATTTCCGTCTTTTCTGGCAATTTCATCTTTTTCGGCATTTTGGCTTTTCTGGCAGTTCCGGCTTTCTGTCCTCTGGATCAGGGCAATGTTATTCCTTAGGATCTCTCCTCCTACTAAAACCAAAAGACAAGTAGAGAGAGGAAGAGATCCCAAGTGTGTTGAAATGACTTGAAGGCACCTCTATTTATACTAAAACATTCAGCACATGTGGGGTTTATTTGTTTGCTGGCCGACCTTGACGAATTGTCTTATAACGTAAATAAATTCATAACTTCATGAGTAGTTATCGGAATTGGAAGATCTTTGGATCAATCCTACACCTATCGATGAGAGGGATCCAAGAAAAATATCAGCTGCCATAAATAAGATGACCCACATGGATTTTGGCCCTAGTTGCCAATTTTAACACATGTCCTATTGTAGTCTTATAAATTCATGACCACTTAATTCCATTTTACCTAAGAATACACTTCAGTTCCTATTAATACATTTGATGCTTGTAAATGCAAAAAAATAACAATAATATAAAATAAAGGTTCCAACTTCGTAGTAGTTATAAACCAAATAACCTATATAACACAATGCATTTGCATGCATCTAACACACCTTCAATGTGTATTCTAACACTGACACTGGGGAGTAATCTCGTAGCTGACCTTAGCCACAAATGAACCATGATTTTTTTTTTATTTTTTTTTATAGGATATAGATTGGATATGGAGGGTAACGAGATCCAAAGAAGCCATATAAGAAAATAGATGCACCAAATCCACCCCAGAAGTGAACTCACCCATATGAATACACATCATCAGGTTTCTTCTTGGCAATTTCCATTGCAAATGAGAAAAAACACAGAACATTACAACCAAAAGTTAAATTAAATACACCTTTGCAAATAAGGAAAAAAACAAAACACCACAACCAAGAGTTAAATGAAATGCATCTAATACCAAACCTGTACAAATCATTTAAAATAATTTTAGCTGCCTCATAAAACTGGTGGGTTTGGCAAATTTTAACTTGCTTCCTATCTCATGCTTCAGATCATCCAGGTGACAAATGCCCAAGATGAAAATCCAAATTATAGAAAGAAAGCATTCCACCATGCAATTAGCTGCAGAAATCCACTGCCAAATAGCCTAAATATTGGAATCCAGAATCAAGATCCTTTGCATGTTTTCTCTATCAAACTAGACATCAGTTTTAAATTTGAATCAAAACAAACCTTCCACAAATTGAATTGATTTATTTATCCTTTTGTCCATCTAGATTGTAACTTAGCATTGGTATTTTTTAATGATGCAATTATTGCTTATAACTTAGTGTGTTGCATGGGATATAGAAGCAGGATTTTAAATGGTATTTTGTATTCTAAATAAGTTCTTGTGTTTATTGGCTTGAAACAGGTTTTAGGATATTTAAGAGTAGTTAGACCTGGGAGTGTTATTGGTCCCTAACAACATTTTTTGCTAGATATGCAGTCATGCATGTGGAAGCTTGTAAGTATTAACAAACTTTTAATTAATTCAAAATTGCAAAGCTTAGTTTCAAAATCCGAAGTTAGTTTGTATGTATATACTATATTTGTGTACGGCATGTGCAGTCACGCATGTTGAAGGCTGTAAACATTGACAAACATTTGATTAATTCATGACTGCAAAGCATACTTCAAAATCTAGAGTTAGTTTCTATGTATATAGTGATTCTAATGTCATTTGTTTTTATATTTGGTTCCTTTAGGGTGAATTGATGAGGCACCAAAATTCTGGTACCAATAGAAATGCCAGGGAAAATATGTTGCCTACATCTTGTAACTATGTTTTGGAATCAAGTGATCTTTCTTTTGAATCAACAATGGATGTTCTATATACAGGGACATACACCTATGAGCACAGGAAAGGAAATTCCCCTGGATTGGAAAACTGTTCAGCAAATCATGTTGTCATAAGACAAGCTTTTTAAGCATAAATGAGTCAACTGTAAGTAAAAGTAAATTTTGTCCTCTCTAACCTATAGGAGACAATTAGGCGAGAGGAAATAATAACACCAAACTCAAAAAATGGGGGACAATATAGTCTTCCCCACCCAAAAAATTTGCTTGTCTTCAAGCAATTTGAACCATAGATGTGGCAATATCTGCTCGTTTGTGGTTAGCTTTCCTTGCCCTATGTATTTGAATGTCCCAAATAGTTATGCTGTTGCCTCATACATGCCTTTCACTTTGTAGCTGACATTTCCCTGAGAGATTTCTGCTACAATGGTACAACCTGAGTATTATCATCATCTATAGTTGCTCCATTTCTGAGTTTTATTTGGAAGTGGTTCAGTTTTGTGTTAATGAGAACTGGCTCATCACTAAGAGTGGCACTAACATATGACAGTGAATGTATTTCCATTCGTCGAAACTCGAATTGGTCTTTGTAAACAGGACTTGGTTTGCAGGTATTTCCTAATTGACTGTTTACAAATGCCTCAAATATCCATCTAGACAACCACATAACATTTTTGCAGAATGGAAAATTCTGACAGTCAACCAAGAACCTTCCACTTGGCTTCTTCTTCTTCAGTGTCATATTATTCTCTTGGCAATCTTGACAACATGGAATGATTTCTCCAACAGTCCGGTTATCATCTCCTCCTACTGTAGGGGACTTAACAAAGAAAATTTTCATGGCCTCAGAAAGATTCTCCTTATGCCATTTTGTATTTAGAAAGCAAGCCGTTGGCCCCGCTACCCGGACTCCTCTACGCTCTGCTCCGCTCTGAACTTTTGTTCATTTAAATTTAACTTGTTGCATAAAATATGTCGAATAACTTTTGTTCATTTAAATTTAAATTGAATATGTGTTGCTGATAAATATGTCGAGTTAATCTTCATAACCCTACCCAGATTCCTCCACATTCTGCTCTACTCTACGACACACTTCTTTCGCCACAGTAGCTTCGCTTCCTAATCACTGTCAAAAGTTCCAATACTCCCATAACATCTAAGGCCAAATAAAGGAAGCTCAAGATAGAATATCGTTTTGCAGAGGAGCTTGAAAATAAGTTGGGTTGTGAACTATGTTTTTGCTTAGATGAGGTTGCTTGCTACTCAGGCAACATTTTTATATCTGCATTCTATAATGATACATGTACAAAAACATTTTTATCTCTGTAGTTTAGGAGAATGTTCATAGCCATGTTTATCCGATGAGTTTTCAATTTGTGGGTTGAAATTTAAATTTCAAGTTTCTAAATTTTTATTGTTTGATTTTTTCACAGGTAGAAGAGAATTGTAAAGGGGTCTAATGCTTTTGGAAAATCTAATTTACTATTTAATACAACAGTGGTAATTTTTTTCTCTATTCTTGATGTGATTCAATTATATTTTGATGCATTTTCAATTGCATTTCAGTTTGCTCATTTAAATTTAAATTGAACCTTTCTTGTGGTAGATATCAAAGAAGTAGAAATGTGGTCATAAAGAAAATGAAAATGGGGGATTGTGCATGCTCTTAAATGCAAACGCTCTCAAATGTAAATACTATTTGGATCATCAAAAACAGGTATGCTAATCTACAATCTCTCTCTCATATTTAGCAATAACTTAATGCAATAGGAAATTAAATAGATTAGATTAATATATAGTCTCACCCTGTAGTTAGCAATAACTTAATGCAACAAACTAAAGAATAGGAAATCACAATAGATTGTTTGTAATGTGACAAACTGGATTAAATTGTTGGTATTTTTAACATGGCATGGTTAGATACTTAGGATTAAGGTTCTATTTTAGTAGTTGCTTCAATACTCGGTTTGTGAAAGGTTGTTTTGGCTAGTTTTGTCCTTGCTTTTAGTCTAATTCAGTGCTTGTGGTTGTTCCAATAAGTAAATAATAATTTAGTTGGGAATTTTTACAAAATTTCTTAATAGGTCTAAAGGTACAAATATCCAAAATAACTTATTCTATACCATAGTTTGTGTGGACTAGTAACCGAAACTAATATCATTTATTTTTGGAAAAAGGGTGAACTTATTCAAAATTCTTAGATTAACTCGAAGGGTAGGATTTTATATACACATGTTTATGTGTTAAAAAAAAAGATGTAGATATAGTTGATTTGAGAGTCAATTAATTAAAATGTAAATTAAACTACAACTACGTCTATTTTTAAACTATATAGATTGAGGTTGGATCCCTCTCATCGAGAGGTGTAGTATTGATCTAAAGATCATCTGATTCTGATAAGTATTCATGGGGATATGAATTTATTAGTGTTATGGGACAATTTGTCAAGGTCAGCCATCAACCAAATAAACCCCACTTGTGCTCAAAGTTTTAGTATAAATAGAGGTGGCCTTCAAGTCATTTCAACACACACTTGGGATCTCTTTCTCTCTACTTGTCTTTGGGTTTTAGTAGGAGGAGAGATCCTAAGGGATAACACTACTCTAATCTAGAGGGAGTACCCTAGGCTCTACGCTGCCCTAATGAAGAAGCCCTAGATGCAGGAGAAAAGGGAGATATAGCATGGTGAAGGAAGCCCTAACGTTGCCCTATGGAGAAGCCCTAACGCTGCCCTAATGAAGAAGCCCTAGACGCAGGAGGAAAGGGAGATCTAGCATGGTGAAGGAAGCCCTAAGGCTGCCCTATGGAGAAGCCCTAACGCTGCCCTAATGAAGAAGCCCTAGATGTAGGTGGAAAGGGAGATCTAGCATGGTGAAGGAAGCCCTAATGCTGCCATATGGAGAAGCCCTAATGCTGCCCTATGAAGAAGCAACAATATGTAACCGTGGAAATGAAGGCAGAAACCTTAGCCGTAGGTCTAAGGTGAAGAGGTGCCCTAAACCTAGTTACTCTGCTGCCTAATGGAGATGGCATCATAATGTTGTTCTAAAAAAGGATGCTCTATCTGCAGTTTGGATTGAATCATAGTCATGAATGATAGATCCAAGTCTTATAATGCATTGTAACATTATAGATAGCATAGTATATGACGGCAAGATGTATGGTGCAGCAGTATGGATAGCTAGATGTATGGACAACAAGATGTATGGTGCAACAATGGTGCAGCAGTATGGACAAGCTACAACTAGATGTATGGATAGCAAGATGTATGGTGCAACAGCATGGACAACAAGATGTATGGTGCAACAGTGGGACAACAATGCTACATGGTGGTGCAATAATACAACAATGGGACAATAAAGGCAACTTGGTGCAGTATGGTGCAACATATGGTACAACAATGGGACAACAATGGTCAATGGCATATAGTGCACAATGGGACAACAATGGTACAACATGTGACAACTAGTATTTAATGTAGCAAATTCATGGCACTGTTATGGTATGGCAAAGCACAACGGGCAGCCATGACATTGTGCAATAGTGGCACAATGGGACAACCATGACATAGTGCAACAGTGGCACAACTGGACAACCATGACATAGTGCAGAAGTGGCACAACGAGACAACCATGACATAGTGTAGCAGTGGCACAACAGGACAACCATGACATCGTGCAACAGTGGCACAATGGGACAACAAGCATGTGCAACATGGTGCAACATTATGTCGAGATGCAACACAATGATAGGTGAAGGAGTCACCTTGGAGAATCAGTTGAAGTAGTGTGTCTTCAACTGATCTCATGTATCATCTTCTTAGAGATGATCTATGCTCTTATCTAGAGAAGTCAAAGTGTTGACTTCTATTGTAAATGTACTATCTCTCTCTCTTTGCTGAACTATTGAAGAACATATAAAAATAATTGATCAAGGGTTTCCCCACATTGGGGTTTGTCCTTGGCTAGCGCCACATCTCGTGTCTTGTCTTGGATTGTCTTCTGCGATTTATGTTTATATTCTATCTGCAGTTTACTTTAATGCTGATGTGATTGCTAATCTGGAAAATATATTGAGCTAACTGTGAAAATTGAATTTAATTGCTCTAAGCATAGAACATACCTAAACTTAACATGGTATCAGAGCTAAGGTGAAGACAAAGCCCAAGCAAGAGTGAAAGAGCAATCTCTGAAGACAGTTGGGAAAAGACAAAAGGATCAATGGATTCCTCATCCCTCTTCTAATTCACCAAGGGTGAAGTCGAAGCAGAGAACATTATCATAATGGTGCAACAGAAGTTTCTGATGGCCTACCTGAAGATCACTTCTATGGGAAGTCCGAATCTAAGGGTGAAAGGAAAGGCATATGCCTTGGTTGAAATAAGTATGACAATTATGCGAAGGAGTGTCCGAATGCAAGGGTCACATCACTTGATGATGATAAACAATCATTCCAGGGACATCTTCAATGATTAGAGGAATGACAGTGTAGGTCATCAAGAAAATGGCCGACTCTTCAAGAAAGCAAGGAACCCCAGATATGAAGAATCAAATGTTGTTTCTGATAAGATAAAGAAGTGTTATCTTGTATTGGCCCTCTCCTTTAGATTCTTTCGGAATCTGGCTTATTGATTGTAGTGCTTTCGGATAGAAGGGTGCTCTCTCTCTAATTTGGTATATATGGAATCAATCGCAGGATTATACTTGGAGCCAATGCCACCTATCCCGGAAAAGGTGTAGGAAATGTTACCCCTTAATTGAACGAGGGTAACTCAATTCATTTACGGAACTCAAGCAGAACCTGGTGTCCTTTTTGGCAATGGAAGTCAAAGGTTACATGGTGGCATTCATCGATGGAAAGGTACGTGTATGAAAATGAAATTTTCAAAGCTGCTTTTTCTCATGGGTTCAGGGTTGGCAATTTGTATCGAGTTGCAGGATGGTCCATTGGAGACCATGTCAGTGGACACATCTCATCTATAGCACCAGAGGTCTACTTATTGTGGGGCCCCACCCGATGTGAGTCAGATGGTGACTAGGATGCCTGAATTCAAAAAGAGCATGAAGGTACATATCTAATATGTACTGAAGGAAAATCTTACAAGGGGACCATTCCCCTCATGTAGCAGGTCCACAGGCTTAGAACAACCTGAGGGGTTTGAGGTTCATCAGGAATCTCATGCATGCAGGTGGAAGAAAGCCCTCTATGTCTTGAAGCAAAA
>APFE031388974.1:27698-59005 GCA_000404065.3 Pinus taeda | reverse complement strand
ACCCCCTCTCTTTGTATGAGGGTATTGTATTTGAGGCGGCGATATAGATGTGTATTCTGTGTGTGTGTGTGTGTATGAGCGAGAAACAGAGAGGTGAGACTGTGAGAGAAAACAGAGGATATTACAGCGGCTTTGATGTAGGTTGTGTCTCTTCATTTTGCTGGATAATAGAAAGGAAGGACTGGCTGTTCGAGGTGGACGTAGCCCAAACTGGGTGAACCACGTATATCTGTGTCTCTCTTGTTTTGTGCGTTTTCTGTGTTTATATTTCTGCAATATTTTATGTGTTCCATTGCTCCGTAATATATAATTTTCTAACACACAAGACTCTGATACAAGATACTAACCTGGGAGTTTAGTAGATTCACACGCAACTGAAAAACTTATGCCTGGAGATGCAGAGTTTGAAACAAGATAGGACAAGCCACCCAGAGATGCGCGATGAGCTATGGTGCGTAAAATTCAAGGGCCAAGGGCACAACAAGGACCACTACCCGGTATTCGTGAATTACCTTGCGGGAGGAGGGCCAATGTCACTAATATCAGAGGCACAAGTAGGACCAAGCACCACACCTGCACTATGGTGCACGATTTGTTAGATAGGTGGAAAGCATGCTACAGATAACTGCCATCTATTATAGAAGTATACGTAGAATTACTGCAGTTGTTCTGTAATTTATGTAGGTCAGTGGACATGATGAGCACACCTATAGAAGTTATCAGCTGATGATGGATTGAACTCCTACCTACAGAGTTCAGGCTGAAACGCGGGCCCTCAATCAAAACAGAAGAATGACGCACACCAGATTTCAAGGGCATGGATGAGGCCGAGGTGGAGGGGGGCTAGGAAGAGCTCACAGACAATTGATATGTTACAATTTTGGAGGGCCAGGGCATTATGCCCGTGATTGTACGAACCCAACACGACCATCATACTTGTATTGTACATTGTTTAACTATGAGACAGAGGATTTTCCCAACTGATAGCGAGGTTGCATGATAAAGGACCACTCCAACCTCCCCAGACTTAGAACCTGCAAATGATGAGGTCTGAGCCGCACGAGGAAGGCACTAATGTAAATATCATGCTCTGGAGTGGTATTATGACAGGGGATGAAAAAGGAAAGCAACCTGAAGAAATCACCTAGGCTTAGAAGGTTCCAACGAAGGAACCAAAATTTGATTTGGAGCACACTAAGGAGACCTTCATGCAAGCTAAGAGGAGCTTCGTTAATGCCTCCACTCCAGGAAGTAAAGATAGAATGGAGCTGGAAATGGACCCATCAATGCTCACTACGCTCTTAGAGACATGCATGAAGCTATTGTGTGACAGCAAGGCTATAAAGGGGCTACAAGAACTCATAACTAGATGCGCTGGGACCACACCAGAAGAACCATGTGTATTCCAAAAGCTCGGGAAGCACACAACGTGAATAGGAAGGGAAATGAGATTGACCACGCAAATCGGAGAATATGAGATGGACCAAGTGATTCTGGATCTAGTATCGGACGCAAACGTCCCACCAAAGCAGACATGTGAGCACATGGGCAAGCCTGTGTTGCAATGGTCTCCTATCCAACTGCGAATGGTGAACCAACAAAAGATCCTACCTATGGGGAGATTGCAGGAAATCATAATAGATATCGAAGGGGAAAACACACTAGCATATTTTGAAGTGATAAAGATTGTTGATGACAACAATCCCTACCCCACATTATTGGGAATAGATTGAGCCACTGACATGAATGGAGTGATAAATCTAAAGAAGTACAAGATGATCTTTGAGAAAAAATTCATTGCGCGTAGTGGTACCTTTAGACCCTACAGAAGGATCGTGCTACACGGAGCCAGTGTGCAACTACGACAATGACGACAACCTAAAATGCATCTATAGGATAACCATGCGCGAGCAAGATTGGGTAAATCCAACTGCGGATGGCCGAATCTCTTGGGAGCATGAAAGCTCTTGCACATCAGATTCTAATGAGGAGATAGAAAAATGGCAGAACTGGTTACATGAGGTAACCACGCTCAACTGTAACATGATGACGAGGTCGCTACACTACGTAGCAACAGAGGTAAGAGACCTACCTACGTATGATGGGTTAAGCGAGGTGGATGAATTCCTGGAAAAAAATTGAAAGAGAGGTACCGAAACAACAACGTTTCGATGCTCTAAAATGGGTAATGCAAGCTATGCCCACAAGATGGTGGGGTATGAACCAACGAAGTTTTGAGGATTGGCGTGAATGCAGAAGGATGATGCACATGTGGTTTGGGAAGCTTCCGATGTGATTAACAAACAAAATTGTCGAACGAACTGGCCTGCACACCCACTTATCCAGGTGGATATAGGCATATGGTGCGAAACTTGCACAAATTCACACCATCCTCACGATAGGAGACACGATCAGTAAGTAGGTGCGGGTAAGGCAATGGCGCGAATAACCCCTCCGATTGGGACTACGAAGTATGGAAAGACCAAGTGTGCAAAAGAATATCCACACAGAAACTTTTAACAAAATATGTGAAGCACTGAACAAGGTCCACAATGTGAAATGGACTGACTAGGACCTGTGCGTACCAATGGTTCTTTGGGCTTATAGGACCGCGTGCAAAAACCTGACTGCGCAGGCACCGGCAAGGCTGTAGTATGAAGCAACTATAGTAAGCCCTATAGTACTTGGAGAGCTTAGACCACACATGATAGCACCAGTAGATATGACAATTCGTGGAACCTTGGAAGCAGAAATCCAATAGGGAGATTTTAGAATCCAAGAACTTGAAGAAGAAAGGGTACGATTAAGGAAGAAAGGCACTCTAGTGGACGTGGAAATCAAGAAGCTGGAGGACGAGATAAAGGATGATTTTCTTCGCAAAAATATCAGGGTGATAAGGTAGGATGCATACATTCGTGATGACAATTTTAAGGCCTATCACCGTGAATTGATCAGCTTGAAGCCTTGGCTTGGACCACACATTGCTAAGCATATTGACCAGGGCAGCACATTGCATATGGTAAAGTACGCGATGCCGAACGTAATAATAAAAGGTGGTTATTTTCCAGAAAACATGCTGGATGAAAGGATGAATCTTTACACAGGTGGTGCAACCACTTGACTAGCTAAAGGAAGTACAGTCTTAGTGCTCCAAGCAATTGAAAGGAAGCGTGGGACTATAAACTATTCTGCCCTAGAGCTGCGCAATGTGGGAGTAGTGTGTAGAAGAAAAGAGTCACAAGGTCCACACCCATGCACAAGGGGCTGCACTACTGCACGGGTTGGCTAGAAAGTGACTGTTGAAGTCACTATTCATGATGGGATGCTCGACTTAAGAATAAATGGAGCACGCGTCAGGCATTTAAGATGCGATTTATGGGTAAGATTTGGGAAAATATACCGCCAAGGGAGCATTAATGAACTGGATTTGGGGGGAACGGTCGAATTCAAATTCAAAAAGTGATATAAATTACAAAGGGCTACCTAGCAAACAACACTTGGTCATTTGTGAATTGACCTATTGAGCAGAGCCCTGATTGTTGTGTGCTGAGTGTTGATTGAGCCCCTAAGTTCGCGAGTGCTAGATTTCTGGATGGACATGATGGCAACATCTGAAGATGTTATGAAGATAACAGAAATGACCGTTGATGAGTCTGTGTAGGCCCTGAATATGGAGGATGTTCTGGAAGGTGCCGAGATTGTGGCATAAATCTCGAAGTCACCGTGCATGCCAAGACCCAATAAGGACAAACAAGCGATGGTTCTCGTACGTGTGTCCCCGCGAAACCTGCTGCGCACCAAGCTCTCAATGGAGGAGAAAGGGAAGCCGTCACCATAGAGACCGATGAAGAAGAGGAAGACCTGGAGGACCTAATCATCGTAGAAGACGAGGACGAAGGCATGGAGCAGGAAACTGAGCCTGCACACCCCTCGAAAAAGATGCCTGCCTATGTCCTCCCACGGAAAGGAAAGGTTAGAGTACCCAAGGACCTTGATGAGACCAAGAGCTCGCTCTAGACCCCGCTCCTCCGAGACAACATTATTTCTTAGGGCACTCACCTGGGATGGGTGTTAAGCCTAAAATTAGAAGATTTGGACCTCGCTAACCACCAAAAGTTTCCTCACCTTGAGACCTCACACCTCATGCACCCCAAGCAGAACACCATGGTAGGGGTTATAGAATTAGAGCCATGAATGTGGTTGTGAAGGGTGGAAAAGACTGGGCTACTGAACCTGCTCTGGGTGCTGCATTTCCACTGCGCCCCAATAACCATTTTTTTCATTAGGCAGCTGCTCTTCCTGGTGCATGATGGGTGTTTGTGGCTAGAGGAGCCCATCCCCATCATGGAAAACTTGATTCACCACATTTCCCAGCTTCCATGCAAAGGAGAGGACCCTGCGTACATCTCGGAGGGGAAGAGCAGTGACTTGGCCATCGCCGAGGCCATGAAGAAAAAATACAAGTTGGTGAAGAAGAAAAGGGGCTACGCCATATCCAACATTAGTGACAAAGCAATGAAAGTGGCAACCCAAATATTGGCCAGTAAGGCTATCCGCAAGTGCCGCACAGACGATCTACCAGTGCCAGTGGTAGCACTGGCTAAGCAGTGTGCAGAGGGGGTACAGTTTAATTGGTCTGAGTTCCTTTGCAAGGAGTTTTTAGAGAATTTCCACGAAGCTCAGGAATAGGGAAAAATGTTCCACTGTGCATGGCTTATGCTATCCATATTGCTTGTGGCAGGGAAATTACCAGAGGATAGTCAATTCCCCACAATTGATAGAGATTTGCTGGAGGCCGTGAAGTACACTTTGCTCTGGGCCACAAAGGATGCCACTAGGATCCACAACAGAAAAATATTATGGGTGTTCATGGAGATTAACCTCAGAATGGGGATCAACCGTAAGCCGCAGTCGTCACCCACTGTCTACAACAATCTTCAAAGTTTTGCAAAATTTAAAGCAGACATCCATAACATTTACAATAGAGCACACAAGGACTTGACCAAACAATGGAGGAAGCTACCCTTTGTAGCAACAGACGATGTCGTCTTTAACGTCCTGGAGACATGGCCGCTAGAGTGCCACACTTTAGACATCACGGAGATAGATAAGTCGGCAGCACAGAGGAAGAAAGATGAGGCGAAGCTGAACATTGCATAGCTGGCAGAAAAGAGAGGGAAGGAAGCAGCGATAGTAGAAGTGCGAGCAACGTGGGACACTGCACAGACAACAACTGAGTAGGAAAAGGCTGCAGCAACATAGGAGGTAGCCACGAAGGTGCACAAGGGCCAAATGTCACCTTCGCATGGACAGGAAGCAGAGGAAGAAGAGGTAGGCACGGACCCAGAAACTGTGTCAACACAGTTGAAGCACCAACACCCAACCAAGCGGACAGGGTCACGCAAGAAGATCAAGGCATCAAAGTTTTATATTGACCCGATCACCCTAACTGAGGGTGATCTGCACAACATCAGCAAGACAGTCCGCGATGTCACCTCTGAGGCCCTCCAAAATTTCATGTAGGAGAACCAAATTTTGTTAGGGGCCCTCAAAGCACAGTTTCGGGAATTACAGGTGTGTCCTCCTCAGGCTGGTACCCTTTCAACCAACCTTGCAATCAAAACAACGACAATAGAAAAAATGTTGTGCACACGGATGACGAATACCATAGTGCTACCAGAAGGGGCAATAGTGACAATAAATGAGGCCGACAGGCCTACAATTAGCGCACTGAAGGGTCTTGGTATCAATATTACTGCACTCCCACAAGAGACCCTATATGTTTTGCAGGATGGGATAACTAAATATTTGTGAGCTAGTGAGATCCACACTGCAAGTCCTCAGCAAGCAGAAAATCAATATGGAACAATTGAGCTTGCAGTGTGACGAAGTGGTGTCGCAGAATCAACATCTGGTACAAGTAATAGATAAAGCTTGCCAAAGCATCCCAGAGCTGGACATCCTAACAGACATACCAGCAGAGGCACGCATCCATAGGTTAGCAATAGGGATGCTTGAGGAGCGAGCGGAAATGACAAAGGCTCAGCTGGAGCTAAACCTTCATATCATTGAGTTGTGGTTAAAGGCACAACCATCCACCCCTCCAGAAGTTAGAGAACAGTGTGCTAACGTTATCACAACGGGACTGGATGAAATTGGCAATGCAGTGCGAGACTACACTAGCATGTTGGAAGAATCATTTGAGGTCCTCACAAATCTACAGGAGGACCCCAAAATCCAGCGCTTTAGAGATAGAGGCATGAGAACCCCAACAACAGTAGGACATTGTAAAAGGAACTTCACAAATGGTGGCCCTCACTCAGAAGCTTGCGCAGATGCAATAGGCTAAAACGCTAAAAGAGTAGATGGACGTAGCATGACACAAGGAAGCAGTCCTGAAGGCATCCATTTAGCCTTGGATCGACAAGGCCTTCACCATCACAACAGAAATTGAAGGCAAGCTCATACACATGTAGGGGATGCACGCACTAATGCATAGAAACACTTCTGACACAGAGGTCTCGGAACAACGTATGCACCAGATCCAGCAAGCAACAGCTCAGTGCACTGCTGACCTTGCCGCAATTCGAAAACAGTTAGAGGGACTCTGCACAAAGATCTTCGTGTCGAAAGAGTGGCTCGAGGGTGAGTCATGATGTTTGTGTTGGGGACCTGTTGGGCATGGAATCACCCCAAGGCATGTTTTTGGGCTTAAAGCCCAATTTTTGACTAAATATTATTGTAAAAGCTCCACAAATTTTGGGCACAGGGCGCGAAAGTATAATAGAGTCAAAAGGTTGTCCGCCCTAGTTTTTGTAATGTAATGTTAGCTAGATAAACCTACCCATGGTCTGCGGACCATGGGATTGTATAAATAGAGCGAGGCTCTAAGTGTAAGAAAATAACTAAGAGAAGGAAAGCATGAGAAGTCTAAGTGATTGAGTTGAAGTGTAAAGTGTGTCTATGGGTAGTAGAGTAGGAGAAGGCTCTGCAGCTAAGTGCGCAGAGGCCTAGTAGTCCACAGCTAAGTGCGCAAACCCCTACAGCTGAGTGCACAGGGCAGGTCGAGTTTGTAACCATTGGGAGAATCAATAAAGAGAAGTGTTGCCATAATTCTGTGTATCTTTTCCTGGTTTAATGCATGATTGGATATAATTTGCAAGTATACTATTTTATTTACTACGCGAACCTGTATGAATATTTTGTATTGCTAATTATTAATTATGAAATTCAAGTAGGTGATGGTAATTAATTAGTACTGGAAGATAAGTAAGATCTTGAATAAGAGCGTAGAGCACGACACAGCCCTTGGTTAGGGCTGCACGAAGGTAGTGTATTAGGCCGCGAGGAACGGAAAGTGCGTGAAATGACCTACGTGTAGGAACAAACAAAGGACCAGTCATACCTCTCAGACATCTCAAGGGTGTGGAAACCTGGTTCTAGCACCCTCCCATAATACTTTGGGTGAGACCTCTATCCGTGCTCCGTGGAATGTTGCCGAAAGGGCCAGTAATACAGGGATTTGTTTGGCTAATTAATTCCGAACTTGGGTCGGGCCCCAACAAGCCAACACCTTATTCGTGAAAAACAAGTCTAACACCTCTAGAAGTATTGTTCAGTTCTTAGTTCATCTTGGTTTCTCACTAGCCTACTTGTAAGATGTAGCATCTGCTAAGTTCTTCGTCGATTGACATGCAATCCAAGCCAATTCAACACAGTTGTTTCGATTGGGGTTGAGGGGTATATTGGTGCACAAGCAGTATAATCGTTAGAGTCTTAGTTTCATCTCTAGTGTTTATCCACTACTAGTAGGCATGGACAATACCCCGGTGGAGTCACGCAAGAACACAAGCATCGCTTCGTTGCCAGCGAGCTTGGTGAGTACCCCGGCAGAGTTACTTGCATCACCTCTCTGCGCAGGAAGCCTTTCTCTTCTTTTCCCTTGTTCATTTTTCGTTTTTTTATTATTTTATTATTTTTCATTTTTCATCTTTTTCATAACTGTGCATAACACTTATTCATTTCAAAGGTGGAAGAGGGATCCCGACTTATTGAGAGCAGAAGAGGTTGTTCCTTCTTAGAAGTAGTTTATTATATACCTTTGACATGCTTGTTAAGGTTCCCCCCCTCACGTTACTCTACTTGACTGAGATGACAAGGGTTAACCCAAAAAAAACCGACTAGAGTAGGTGACACTAGTTAGTACGCAGGTGTTGTGTTTTCATGAAGGTTCACTTCAAACAGTATGTATTTTCCTTCCACGTATCATGGACTAAAGTTAATAAGTTCATCATATAGAAGTAGGATGACAGATAACCAAGCAGTGATAGAAGTACAAGACCTCTTGTACTTTACCCAGCATGTCTCAAGAGTCATACATGGTTTCATGTGAAACTAACCTACGAACAACAAGAAAATAACCCACAAAAGAAAGCAAAATCAGAAGAAAATGCGAAAGCAAAGTAAGGAAACAAGCAAGCAAAGAAATAAGTGAAGAAGGTAATAAAACAAGCATGCAAGCAAACAACTGAAAGTGAAACTACTCCTACTCCTAAGCTAACGGTGCATGGGCCTAATCACATGAAGTGACATTTCCAATGCAGCCACCAGCGCATTGGTTGACCCATGTTGGTGAAGGCTTGGTCTGCGAGCAACCCGGTTGTGCGAACCAGCAAATAAGAAAGATATAACAATGAAGACAAGAACTCTTCATGTTTAAAAGTGTCCACAGGACATAAGTGAGTTCAAGTGCATGACATGAGGTCCGTGGACTTGTCACAGTGTTGTGCGACAGTGCGTGAAGCTTTGAAACATACGCATACTCTTGACTATGACGTGAAAGCAAACAAAAGAAACAAAGACAACTTGCGTCGTGCACATATTCTTGCAATGTAAGATTCCTCCAATGCATGAGTGATGGGATCGTACAACTCAAGTGGAGGAAGCATGATCTATGTGAGAGATTGATCTTCAATGCATACAGATGAATGATGAGGAGCCTTAGGTGATTGAATAATTTTCTGATTAGAAGTGAAACTAACCCCAAGAGAGGGAGGGCCTGACATAACCATCATCTCGGGCTGAAGTGCCTCAACAGTCTTGGCTGGTTCGACTTCATCGTCAGATAGATCATCATAAATTGGTGGCTTCAAAAAAATGACTATGATAGAATCATGATTGTGATCGAATATGGGAGTAAATGGATCATGATAGCCACGATTAGAAAAATCAATGATTTCATTGGCATCCTCATGATCTAATGAATCAAACAGAGGGGTAGATGAGAAGAAAACAAATTCATCCTCTATGTTTCTGGAAAAAGCAAATGAAAGATCAAGTGGATTTTCAATGAATGCCTTTTCTTCTCCATTGTCAGATGATGGACTAACATCTGGTATGTCCTGCAAGTTATCAATAATGGGTGCATCTGTGGATGAAGACACACATGTGAAATCATGGATGGCAGGTTCACCAAAAATGTTAGGAAAGAACGAAGGAGGCCCAGATGGAAGGGAATCATCCTTCACCGAGTCTTGATGCTCAAGCTCCCAGTCATACTCTTCATGAATGATAGCACATGTTGGTTGTGCAGCACCAAATCTGTTAGTGGCTTGTTCCTCGTTCACAACAAGTGTAGAGTTTAGAATGGAAGAACACAAGACAATATAATCCATAGGATTAGCCGAGTACAAATATGGAGCTTGTGGTACAAAATTCATATGACAACTTGACAGAATCACAACAAAATCTACGTGAAAATTAAGCGAATTGATGTTGGGATAATGTGACAACTGAACAGATGTGTGAGCATGATCTCCCACATCACTCTGTAGTGGTGGAGCTTTTGATGAGGGGATTGCAAATAGTCACTTGTGACTGTGACCGTATGCATTTGTGATTGTGCAACTCCATCGCTGAAGAATACTGAGTGAGGCTTGATTTCAAACTTCTTCTTAGGATGAGCAGATTTCTTAACACAACACTCGAATCGATCCCAAAGATAGAAAAGTTTCATCTGGCTCTTCAGAGCTTGAAACTGCAATCATGGAAGTGTTTCCAAGAATCCATAGGTGATTCATGTAGATCCTTCCATTGTTGTAACAATTGTTGGTCAATATGGTCTGGATCAAACTGATAGAAAGTTTCTTCAATGAGATCACATAAGTGCTCAAGTTAGTGCACGCTGTCAGCCGGAAGGCTGCACAACCATCGATGTGGAGATTCGCGAAGTGTGTATGCAAGCAGAAAACTAGCCTTCTCATTAGAACATCCATCTTCCTCACGAAGTATGGAAAGAAAGTCACGTATTAAATTAGGCCAAGCCACTTCGCCTTCACCATCATACATGTAAGTGGAAAAGTGATTGAAAAACTCCTTCATGATGGTAACAGATTCAGAATTTGAAAAACATTGTGGAGGGAGAAGAGTGCAAGACTTCATGATAGATATGCAAAGGTTCATAACAGGATGACAGGACACATCTTGTCATCTGGCCCTCCTTCTAGCACCAGAAATGTTGACGGTGCTAGACCCGCCAACATGTCAGGGGATATCCCCGGTAAGAAGTCCCAATTAGACCTCAGACCGTTTGGTGTAGGAGTCCCAATAGTGGGTCATATCGTAATGACTTGACCACAATTTCACATAGAGGAAAATAAGATAAATATGTTGGTAGCGAGGGTGTGAGATATGCAGTGAGCCAAGGAAGGTGCATGAGAGGTTTTAACACACGGGGGTTGAGATGAGTTTGCCCCTTGGAAAACTGTGATAGCAGAGAGTTAAGAAGGGAACACATGAGAAAAGATGCATCACAACATGGAAGGAAAGTTAGCTAGCAATCCAAAGTGATGGTTAAACCAACAACACATTTCAGAAAGATTCATACATACGTACATAGAAATAGCTATACATGCATGCATAGGAAAACAAATATATATATCATTATATGATTTATAGGCATTGTTTCATCTATTTTCACATGTTGCGCTCCCTATTGTACCTATTTCTATTGTGCTTCCCTATCCTGTTTGTGCAGCTCCTGTTCCTTTCGGAGTTTCTCCTTCAACTCATGCAACTCCTTCTCTGTTTCCTCCATTCTCTATTTCTCCCTCTTCCTTTGCATGATTTGCTTATCGTGTTGTTTCCTCTTTGCCTCTATATCCATAGTTGCTTTCTCTACAAGTGGATCTGTTCAAAACTTGCAGCTTTTCTCTTCCTCCATGTGATCGACAATATTCCTCTTGCCCTTGTCGGGCATTGGTATGTTCACCTCTACTACTGCTGCTTCTGGTGCTCTCCAGGATGTTGCTTCACGTTGCTTTGCTAAACATTCCACAGCAAAGCTAACCTATTCATTGGATTTGGAGAAACTGTAGCAATATCTCCATGGGTCCTCCTCCGCCCAATGAAATTCCCTGTGGATCTAGTTGAACTGTACTCTTGTGTAGTGATCTTTCACAAGAGAATGTGGGTCATACATATTTTAACTTCATAGGTCAAATGGATACTTCTTCATCTACTCTGCTTCAATATCCGCATGCTTGAAACTTCAAATCTCATATAACCCACTGTGGAGCAGAAGAGCAGGCCAAGGTGCCTTCTTCTTTCAGTGCATACTAGCTGTCAATCCTACCCGGATGTGATATGCTACTTCCTACATGATGAGCATGTCCAAGGTAAACTTTGGTAGAACATGCATAGGCTTCTTTGCACTATACATCTGTATGAAGGTGTCAGACGATGGGGCTTACCAATCAGCTATGTCTATCAATGCCTCCATTGTTGCCATCGACATGCAGAGTGGATCCTTTTTGAATATCATCTTGTACACGAGGGTGAAAAAAAGATCAGGTAGCTATGTGATAACTCCTCTGAAGTTGCATTCGGACAACATCTTACAATAAGTGTTCATAGCAGTCTCTGCTAGTGACCATGTCCACTTCAAGCCCGGGAACTCCAGTCGGGCACACATTGCATCCAAGATGTAGGTAAACATGTAGATTTTTATTTTCATACCTTTGGGTGGCTGTCGATCCCTTGTTACCTGTCCCTTTAGCTGATGAGCCAACATGCTGGACCAGTTGCATGGTTTTCCCTCTCTGGTCAGTTCGTCCAGCGCTATCACCCAACTCTGTGGAAAGGTTTTTGTGCTTTCTTGGCCATATAGTTGACATGAAAATATGACCAAGTATTAATACGCCTTCCGCAATATCTTCATCTTGTAGATCTAGTTGGGTGTCATCCTGTTCAAGCCTCAAAAATCATTTCTTCAACATGGGGGAAAACCACCCAGTCTGGACCTTGGTTGGCAGCTCCTTTTCCGTTTGGAGTAGTGGCTTCGATTGGGGATAATGGGACCAGTTTCCCAATCTATTTTATGATTATGTTGATGCACTGATATGTGATATTTTGGAATAATGTTTAAGCTAAAATTAATCTAATCTAAACTAATAATCACATGCATTTTACCCTAATTTAAACACTATCTAATTATAACTATACCCGGGAGTAAATTGATGTCTGTGATCTACAATAATGTTCTAAAAGCAATTGTAATAAATATCATTCAATTGCAATGAGAAATGATTTCGTTTAACAATAATCGTTTCGTATAAAAAGTTAGCCGAAATGATTGTGAAATATATATTGCATAAGAAACTATTCATCTATTCAACATAAAATATAGATCATCATCATATAGAAGTGCAATAATGGCAACCAAGATTCAAACTTTCATACATAAACAACTTGAAGAGAAATTATTGCTTGATACATAAGTAAAAAGAATTACGAGATAAAAGTACCATTTATAATACGTCCTACTCATGTGCTTTAGCAATATTGATCTACTTTCAGTCCATTCAACACCATCTAAGAGTACAAAAGTGAAATTTCAATAGAAGATGTTAGATCAGATAAAAATAAATCTTGTTCCATTAATTTCACCAGAACTTCCTCAAAGGGACAGAAGTGCATGTTTTGAAGATTGCTTCTGATAAAATTTCTGGACCCCTCTCTAAATGCATGAGAGGGGTTTAAATACTTAAACTATAAAACTAAAAACAGATTATTACAAAAATAGTTGAGGAGGTTTAAACGACCTTCCTCAAATAAAACCAAAATAGAAATGAGCATGGTGACTAACTGTTCTACATTTGATCCTTTATATCGCAAATGTCCATCATGGGCTTGAGCTGTGTTGGTTGGCTGATTTCAGCTTTAAATTGTCCAGTGAATACGGTGTCGGTTAGTGTTGGCGCCATTTTCTCTATATAAGTGGTTAGGCATTGCAGGGTCATCCACTGGCTGTGAGGTTTTACCAAATGTCACCAATATGCTTCCCAGTTTAACCTGGTCATTTTCCTAATTGCTTCTACTTTTTCTTCTATTGCCTATCTCCACTATAGTTCAAGTTGTTTTACATTAGGAAGAAAACCTAGAATGGATTCTGCCACAAGGTTAGCGCTATGTAAATTTTCATTAATATTTTCTATGACACTATTTTTTTCTACTGTTGCGTCTACTATTGCATTTTCTGCCTCTTTAAGTCAAGAATCCCAATTCGCAAATAAGATTTCTTTATGTGAATCCTCTAGTTTATTAAAGTCGGCTTTCCCCCATCTTCTGAATTATGCTAGGTAATGAAGTCGGAGACCTTTTTCAAGATTTCATCATATTCGAGTCTCATTTCCATGACTTGACTTGTCAATTTGTCGCTTGATTTGCAATAAGAATTCCATTGCAAAATCTTCTAGCATAATAATTCCTTTTGGTGCATTAGTTGGGAG
The DNA here is from genome assembly GCA_000404065.3 of Pinus taeda. NCBI lineage: Eukaryota > Viridiplantae > Streptophyta > Pinopsida > Pinales > Pinaceae > Pinus > Pinus taeda. The sequence continues at coordinate 45,218 of APFE031388974.1, read as the reverse complement.
ATAAGGCTGAGCGCTTCAAGAATAAACTGATCAATTTTTGGATCGTCCTTATGTAGACTAGTTATTCCTTGTATTTGTGCTTCCTTCTCTGTTAAGCTTGTTTGATGTTTTATTTTCATCTTCTTGAACTCTTGTTGTAGCTTAGCTAACTGTATTTCTGCCTGCTAGTCATATTTTTCTTGCTATAATTGTTGTTCAAGTGACAAAATTTTATCTTCTTTTTCTTTAAGCAACATTTGCACCTTTGTTGATTTGTCGATGGTCTTTATAGCATAAGAACTGGCAAACTATGACAGTCTAGTAAGGTTGGCGGATGGTTCGATGGGTGAGTCTTTCTAGAGAACATCCATCAGTTCTTTATCAGGGGTAGTAACAGCTGTAGAATCCAACTTCCTTTTCTTCATTTGTCTTTTAACAATGGACTTATGTTGTGGGCTATAAAACACATCTAGAGTGGGAATCTCCTCTATTCTCAAAACAATTTCATAGGTTGATGTAATAGGGATGTGTTCTACCTCTTGATTATTTATAGTCTCCTCTGTTGTAGTTTCATCAGTTGTTTTCTGTTGTGGAGTTTGCAACTCTAGAATTTTCTCCTCTGTATTGAACCTTTTATTAAATTTGTCCCATTCTTCCTCTAAATCAATCACCAGGGGTTTTATTGTTTGTGTGGAGGTGGCATGGATTTCAGCATGTTTGCTAGCTAAAGTTTACTCAACTGTTTTCTCTGTAGATTGGGCCATATCCTTTTCCAACTCCCTTCTTCTGCTTTTCCCATTTTGTGATGACTTCTCTAGTTCCATGGTAGATTTCTCTTGTGATTTTGCTCCAGAATCAGTTTTATAATTTTCTTTGGAGTCACCTTCTATACTTACACTGGGAGTAAGCTCCCTTATTGGTTCAATCAATAATTGGTCCAATGGGACCTTTGTTAACCTCCTTTATCTATACTCGTAAAAGGTTTCAAGATCTTCACGGTTAAAAAGTAATTGTGCCATATGATTCACCTTTGTGAAGGTGTTTTTCTACAAAAAGATGTCATCAAATGCATCTTCCTCATTACTGAATACTTCTATTTTCACCATGGTGGGAAAGTCTTTGACAATGCCGAACGGGTCATATTGCCTTCCAAGGAATTTAGGTAATTGCAGAGATAACATAATCTTTGCTTCTTTAAATGCATGCCCTAGGTTGTGTAATGCCAATGCCTCACAATGCAAAGGGAATGTAGGCCATATGTCCTTTTTTGCTTCCTTTAATGTTTTGCTCATCCCTCCTTCACTAGTTGTTTGATAGGCTATCTCTCTAGCCATCAATTTGTCTGGAACATAATATGGGAGGACATGGGGGGAGTTAATGATGCCAAATACCGTGATAAAAGTAAATGTCTCCTCCCTAAACCATCTAGCCACTGGGAGGATATCTGCCTCGGCTTCTTGGGAAAACCTGGGGGCATCTCAGTTATAAAGCCATTTTTGGATAGGGAGCATAACTCCATGACAAATTTTGAAAAAATGTGGTTCAAATTTAGATTCCCACATGTCTTTATGGTATATGTGAATGGGAAGTGGATTTTGAATAGTCCACTTCCATCCCATGATAGGAAATTTCGAACTGAAACAAATTGCATCCATTATATAAGCGTTCATAAAAAATGGAGGGTAAACCCTCGAAGCAACACTTATTTTCCTTATATACTCCAATATTGTTCTTGCTAAATTGTCAGAAAAAATTTGGCCCTATTCATTATAGTTGCGTTAATGGCTGCATCTATTAATGGCAACCATTCTAGGGAGAATTTAGTACTATCGGGTTTGCCAAATAGTCTACATAGCATGGCCACTGCAAAACTATGAGGGGGACAAATAGACGCAATAGTGTACATACAGTTCTTGTCTTTCTTGACTTTGCCCTCATTATTTAACCAGGTCTCGGTGCAGTCCACTAGGTCCTCGTTCTCTTTGGAAAACTTCTCGACAAATTGCCTATTGTAGATTACTTGTGGCTCTAGTAGGTGGTACATAAGCCGCAGGTTGTCTCGCATAAAAGATCCCATAACTTCTTGGCTTCTTGTCTTGAATTCTCTGCCTGAGATATTAGCTTCATTAATAACCCATTTGACCATGTCTATATAAGGGATTATCTTTAGGTGCATCACTATGTGATGTAAAAATGAGCATGATGTCTCAAACATAGAATCATCTGAGGAATCACGTCCGTCAACTGTAACCTTTGCTTGCAGGATCCTTGGTTTCTCTTCCTCCAGTATATTATACATGGCCTCCCATGGAGAGGTTCATCCCTCTCTGTTGCATGTAATATTCGTAAATAGAGGAGTCATTTCTAACTTCTTAGAGACGACTGCCTTGCCTTTCTTTACCATTGCTCCCAACAATTTGCTCTATGGGTTTTCCTTGAAAGTGAAGAACAACAACTATAGGATACACAAAGATGACTATGAATGTGAAATGAAATAATGTGGATAACTTGTAAAGGTGATAAAAGGAGTTTAATTCGAATGCATGTAAGAAGATATTATATCACATTAAATGGCTTTTCACACACAAATGGAGTTAACTCTTACTAAATTCCCATTAATGCTTCGTTATCCCTTAGGTTTAATGCTCATAAATGTTTGCATCATAAATTGGGAAGAAATATCCTAGGGTGGCGAGCCTTTGAACTGTGATAATGGTGATTTTGTGATTTGCAAAGCAATATCACAGATCGCAATATCGCATTATACCTTTTCAATTTTCTTAACTTCTTTTGTGTTTCTGCGAGATGCGAGATGCGAGCCACTCATTTATTATCTCAAAATATAGCTCCTTGTCAGGTTTTTTTATGTAAAGACCTTTTTTAATGAGTGGCAGACCTAAACATTTGTTCATGATGTATTTAAGGAGTGGGTCCAAGTCTTGATCACGTTTCGCAATATGGCTAATGGTAAGTTTGCAATGTTCTTTTGAATGCTCAAAACGTGATGCAATAAATTTTATGATGCTATCACAATTTCGCATCTCACTTGTTTTGAGATAACCTTTTAAGGCAGGCTTTTCATAAATAGTGATATGTGATGCGAGACTTGGCTTTTGAAGAGAAACGCTTAAGGACCTAGTTTATGTCAGAAATATGATAGTTTCGAGGTATAAAGAATAGAGTCCTCTTTTAAATGTTTTTTTTACTAGATTTGGGTGGTTATAATGGTCTTTTAATGATACTTAATCATGTGGTATGTGGGAAACCAAGCATTTAGTAGTCACTTTGAAAAAAGGGGGTTTGATTGATATCTTACTTTATCCAAAAAATAAAAGAAATGCCTAAATGATAAGTTTATTTTTTGGATGGCTTTTTAAAGGGTCCCCATTTATTAATGTAATATTAACTACTACTATTAGTAAATGGGGGGTTGTTGAATAGCACAACAATTGGTGATTCACTTGGAAGAACCAGTTATCTCTAAGAGTTTTTAAAAAATTCTAAAACTTCCAAAATAAAGATAATTTTTAAAATAAAAATAAATTACATGGAATATAAGGTAAGTAATACTGCTCATTAATAATAAAACAACATCTACTTAACTATCATTCTTTTGATTATTCTTTTCTCATAAGAAAATCACTTTTTCTACATCTGTCATTACTTGGTTTTAAATATAAAAGCAAGGAGACTCTCCTCATATTAGTTTTTGGTATACTTAGTTGTCATAGGTAGAGCCTCTGCTGCCAACATGCATTCATAGCCTCGACAGGGTTACCTTTTAACCAACAATGATTCAGTATCCCACCTAGATCAGAATGCAATCTTAAATATAAGCTCGTTTTTATATTTATTGTTTTCTTTATTTTCTAAAGTAATTCATTCTTCCTTCAAATCTTCATCTTTTATCTCTTAAAGGACAATGTCTTGGTTTGGTGACCAAAATTGACAATGTCATTCACTTTATTTGTAACTTAGCTAAACAAGTTGGCTCTCAATGAGACCCCTTGTCTTTTGATTAATATAATCTTAAGCCATTACCTTGTTTTGATATGCAGTATTGGTAATGTCAGTTAATTATAATATTATGATCATGGTAAGCCAACTCTTGATGAGACCTCTTATCCTTTAAGTTTAAGTATATTTTAGAATTACACTCTCAAAATCAAAATTGATTAGGTGGGGAGAATAATTGGCTCCTTAAGAGCTTCTGGATGACAATTGTAGAGTTTTAAAGATGTTTTTCTGCAGAGAGACTTTGCTTTGTTATTGATACTTTTCTTGATTGATGTAAAGGAAAATTTTCTTTCTAAAGCTAAGCTTCATCAAATATCAAATAATTCTAGTAGAAAATAGGCAATTTTGGGGTTGTAAAACTTAACTATATATTTCATATGTGAATATTACTTTCATAAAAATATTTACTTACACAAGTGAAAAGTCAAAATAAAAAGAGACTATCCTTTGTAAAGCCAAAAGTAATTTTTTTCAACTTGTATTATTCTTTCTAAAAAAAACAGTAACTATAGGCAATAATATACAATGAACAAAAGAGATCATCTTCTATGGAAAGTATTTCTTTAAAATCTACCCATTAATAGGTAGAGATTCTCTCTTACCTGATAAATATTGTAATAGAAAATTTGATGGGCCTATTTGTTCCACAATCTGAAATGGGCCAAGCCACATTTGTTGGAACTTGGTATTCTTGCCTTTTTTTCATGGGCTTAATCCCATTTCAATACTAGGTCACCGAGTTGAAAAGATTTTGAAGTTACAGAATTTGAATCAAAGGAGGCTTTGACTAACTGTTGATGATGTGCATGTGTGATCCTGGCCTTTTCTCTTTCCTCTTCAAGCTTAAGGATTTGTAACTGTCTAACCTACATAGATGATGACGGAGTCTCTTCAATGAATTGAACTAAGGCTAAAGAGGGAATAGCTACATTTGTTGGAAAGACGACTTCTTTCCCATAGACAAAATTAACAGGAGAAGTGCCAATGGAGGCTTTCTAAGTTATTCAATCTGCCCATAGAGCAAACACTAAAGACTTATGCCAGTTCTTCTGACTTTGGTCAATAGTTTGTTTAATGATCCTAATGAGATTCTTGTTTGTGGATTCAACTAACCCATTTCCTTGCGGATAATAATTAGCATAGTACTTAAGCTTAAAACCTCTTTTAAGAGAAAACTTTGTCATAACATTGCTGGAAAAATAAGATGCATTTTCAAACATCAAGGCAGATGGTAGGCCAAATCTGGTAATGATAAATTGATCTATTAATTCAATAATGTTTTCAGAATTGGCTACCTTGAGTGGAATGTTTCTACCCATTTGGTGAAATAATCAGTGGTTGTAAGGATATATCTATGTTGTTTAAAAGAATGATGAATGATCTCACCTATTATGTCCAATCCCCATTGTTATAATGGTTGGTTGGTTGTAATGGTAATGCGGGCTTCCTCTATCTTCCAGTAGCTGTCTGACAAATCTTACATTTCCTTACATAACTATGCCCATCTTTGTATAGCGTTGGTCAATAATAGTCGGCGTGTAGGATTTTATGTGTTGTAGTATCTCCTCCAAAGTGACCACCAGCTGGTCCATCATGAAGTTCTTGCAACACCTTCTCTCCCTCAAAATTTTCAAGACATCTAAGTAAAATAGAATCATAATTTATTCTAAACAACACATCATTGACAATTTGATATTGTCTAGCTTTTAATCTCAAGGCCGTTTTCTTTGTGTAATTTAATTGGGTTGGGGCACATCCATTTCTCAAGTAAAATATGATATCAGCATATCTTGACTCAGTTTCATTAAGGCTTACCTCATATATTTGTACATCATCACCTGAATGTTGTAATTTTGATAGATTTGATGCTCCTGCCAACATCCTGCAAAAATGTTGACCTTTTACAATTTTTGTTGGTCTAATTTTAATGTCATATTCTTGCAGAGTTGTAACTCAATTCACTCTCTTTTCACCTACATCCCTTTGTATCAAAATATTTCTCACTACTAAGAATGGTACTATTACTTTGGTGTTGGTTTTGAGGAGAAAAGGTTTGAAGTGTTTTATTGATTTGAAAACAACAAAAGCTTGTTTTTCAACATCTGAGTAATTCAATTTAGCTCTATGGAAATTGGTGCTAAAGAAAGAGATTGGGGCTTCAGCTTTTTCTTGATTTACTTGTGTCAATATGGTTGCATATGATTTCTCGGAAGCAAAAATGTATAAAATGAAATGATTTGCAAAATCTGGTGTTGCTAAAGATGGGGCGTTTAAGATTGCTTGTTTTATCAAGTTAAAAGCTTCATGTTCCAAGTGTCCCCATTTAAACAGAGAATTTTCTTTATCATGGATTGAAGAGGTAAGACAATTCTTGAGAAGTCAGGGACAAATCTTCTAACAAAATTTATTTGACCTAGGAAAGATTGAAGTGATTTTTTGTTATGTGGTAAAGGTGTTTCAGAGATTTCTCTAATTCTGTCATGCTCAATATGAATTCTTGCTTTGGACACCATTAATCCAAGGAGCTTTCCTTCACTTAATGCGAAAAAAAAATTCATGGGATTAAGAGAAATTCCATACCTTTGGAAACATTCAAAGATTTGCTTTAAATCCCTTAGATGATTACTGCGTTTTCTGGAATATACAATTCTATCATCTAAGTAGATTACTACTGATTTGTTTACTAAACCTTTGAAGGTTATGTCCATGGCTCTCTGGAAAGTGGCACCAACATTAATTAGTCCAAATGGAATCTTCTGATAAGAATAAGTGGCTCATTTTGTCCTTAATGTAGTTTTCAGCTAGTCATCTGGATGTACTAAGATCTGATTATAATATAAGAATCCATCCAGGAAAGACATTAGTTATAGGCCTGCAACTGATTGCAATATCTATTCCATAGGGGGTAATGGAAAATTGTCCTTTTAGCAAGCTTTATTGAGGTTGTGGAAGTCTATACATATCCGAATATCATCGTTCTTTTTCCTGATTGGGACAAGATTAGAGACCCATCGAGAATATCTGACAGGAAAAATAATCTTGACTTTCAGCTGTTTATTCAGTTTAGATTTAATTTGACTTTTTAAATTAGGATGGATCTTCCTTAATTTCTGTTGAATAGGTCTTTCATCAGATATCATGGGAATAGTATGTTGAATAATAGAGGTGTCGTATGTCTTAAGATCTTCATAATTCCATGCAAAGAAATTCTTGTACCTCTTCAAAAAACCTATAAAGGCTAATTTTTCATCTAAAGTAAGCCTGAGACCTAGATTAATATTTTGAGGTTTTAGGTCAGTCCCAAGATTGACCGATTCAAACCTCAGAGTTGAAATCTGAAGTTTTGAATTGGTGGATCATTTAAATATGTCTTTGAGGTCATATAAATCTTCCAACTTAACTATAGATTTTGGTATAGCATTATTGATTGTTTCTTGTTTAAGTTTGTTATCATGTTGGTCTTCATCAACTATCTGGTCATCATAAGAGCCTTTTGAAGTCAGGAATCTTATGATATCTAGATCGTTATTAAAGACTCTCCAGTTGGTGATATTATCGGGAATAGAAGGCCTAAAAATTAATTCAATGGAAAATCGATCAGGGCTATAATCCTCTAGTGGGATAAGCTTGGAAGTGACATTAGATAGAAGATCAACACTTGCATTTTGGAGTCTTGGACTAGGGGAAATATTAAATGTTGTAAAGTGAAAGGCCAGGTCTTGGACTAACGACTGATAGTGTTTCAAATGTCTTGACAAACAGTGTATAATATTTCTCACATGTTTTATTACAATCTGTGAATCTCTGAATACTTGGAGGTGTTTGATATTTAGGTCAGTTGCCTTATACAAACCTTGAACTAGTGCTTCATATTCAATGGTGTTGTTTGTGCAATCAAATTCAAGTCTACATGCTAACATAGTCTTTTCCCCCTCTAGGCTAACTAATATGCATCCTGCTTCTACTCCATCATTGGATTTTGATCCATCAAAAAATAATTTCCAAAATAAAGATCTAACTACATGTTTATCTAGAAAATTTACACATTTAGAAGTTTCCATTTGGGAAACATTTTCAACTTGAGATACAACAGAGTTTTCTAAGAAAGGTGAAGTGTCAACATTGAAATTCCCTATAAATGATTCTACAGAATAGTTTCTGATGATATTGTTACTATAGAAAATTGGTTCATTTTCTCCTTCTAGTTTTGTTACTATGTACTTTTGATGGTTCTCGTGGTCAACCCTTGTCTGATTTGGCTTGCCATTATAGGGAAGTGACATGTGAGACTAGTCAGTTGCAAAATAATCATGAAGTTTTTCTAACCAGTCTCTACTAAGAATAAAGCCATGGAACTCAGGAATATCAGCTAAGGGTATGTCAATGACTTGAAAAAATTTAGGATTCGATGAAAGTCTGATGGTTACTTGGTTAAGTTCCCCAACAACTTCAACTTGAGATTGATATAACTATACTATATGTACAATAGATTTTTGAGGCTAAACATTCAACTTTGCACAATCTCTTCTAGATAATATGTTAGATGAAGCTCCTAAATCAACTAAACAGTTGTGTAAATTCTTATTAAAGACTTCAAAATTAAGGATAAATGGAGGATTATGAGATTTATATCTTCCTCCAATTAGAGCGATGTCAGTTGGATCAATCTTATTTAAAGAGGTGCTAGGGGGCCTTCCCATTTCTTGGGTGTCTTGTGAGATCATGGCAACAGGAACTGACACAATAGGTACTTCTTTTAGTTCTTTAAGAAGTAGCTTCTGTTGATGCTTCAATTTTCTAAGCTCATGAAAGGTGATGTTTGCCCTGGTTTTCTTCATATAATCAATAATATTATATTCCATTTCACTAGAAACTATCAGATTTTTAGGTGAAGGTGAAGAATCCAATTGAGTAGGAGTAGTTTCAGTGGATTTTAGTGAATATTTCTTACCTATTTCTTTGTCCCTAGGAGGTGGCATTGAAGCCTTTTGCTTTGAATTTGTTTGTGACAATTCAACAGGTTTTTTACTTCGGGTAGCGACAGGAAATGCTTCCTGAGTTTCTTTATTCCATGTAATTCTGCTACTTCTTCATCGTCTGTTTGTTCTTCATTTGTTGAAACTTCATCCTCCTCTTCATCTGATTTGACATTTGATATATCATTTGGAGGTTTAGTTTCAGCAGGGGAATTCCTTTTAAATGGTCTAAAGGATTTCTTAGAGGAACTCTCTACTACCTGTTTTTTAGTATCAACCATTTCGTTAGACATGGTCTTGAGGATTTTCTGTAACCCTTCAATACCAAAAGGATCTTTTGGTGGTTTCTTCATAGAGTCATCCCTAAAATTCACTTTCTTAGATTTTCGTTCTTCTAATGCGTTTTTCTTTTCTACAGCTAGAATGTATTTTTCCACAGCTATTGCCTCTTTGATATTTTCAGCTAAAGTTGTTTTGGTACCTCTATCAAAGAAGATACATGTGTTTGAGGGTAGAGCAGAAATATACCACTCATTTTGGACCTCGTCGCTAGGTTTAGATGTGGTTGGTATCTTATTCAATAATTTATTGAAGTGAGAGTTGAAGTCCTTAATGGGTTCTTTCGGTTCAGCTTTCAAATTGGAGAGATCATTGATTAGGGTAGCTGTGGATCTATCATCCCCAAATTTAGTTAAAAATTGCTCTTGGAAAGCTTAATAGAACTTGATGGTAATGAGAAGTACCATGATCCTACTGCTCCCTATAAAGTATATGGGAATAATCTTACAGCTGCGTCTTCTTCCACTACTTCATTCAAGTTAATGGACAACATGAAATTGTTTATATGTTCCTCATCTAATAGGCCATTATCAAGATTGAATTTGGGTAACCATCTCTCTAGATGAGCTGGCAATTGATGTAAAGGCCCAGCCATCCTAACATCTCCTAGGTTATTCCATGGCCTTGGAAGATTCTGTGCCATTGCTGGTATGTGAGTAGGAGAAGGTGTAGCAGTGGTTGAAGGTGATTAGGTAGAGGAAGATGTAGTTCTTGTACCTATGTGAATCACGATCTGGAGTGGCAAGGCGAATGATTGATATTGTAATGGTTTAGACAAAATGAATGAAGATGATGAAAGAACCTCACTATGAGATTCGGATGGTGTTTTCTTAACTTTCTTACGACTTGGGAGAGGGAATTTGAATAGAAGGATTCCAAGAATTTCACTCTGTGCTATATTTAACCATTGATATGGGGTAAACTGAGAGGTAACACTATCTTGGGATAACACAGATTCTTCTTGAGATAACGAAATCCCCTGTAATTTATGAATCAAATATTGGACTTCAGGGGCTTCAGTAGAAGAAGAATGATATGGCTTTTTTGGGATTTCAGTAGTGGGTTCTGTAATTTTCTTTGCAACTTCTCACTTAGGATCATGGATTTGGAATGCTTTCAAGAAGTTGGAGGTGATGGTGAGGGAGTGTTACTCTTAGAATGGCCTATTGATTTGGATTTACTTGCCATACATAGTCATGCCCTCCTTCTAGCACCAAAATGTTGAAGCCTCAAAAATCATTGCTTCAACATGGGGGAAAACCACCCGGTTTAGATCTTAGTTGGCAACTCCTTTTCCGTTTGGAATAGTGGCTTTGACTAGGGATAATGGGACCAGTTTCCCAATCTATTTTATGATTATGCTTATGGGGTGATATGTGATATTTTGGAGTAATGTTTAAGCTAAAAGTAATCTAATCTAAACTAATAATCACATGCATTTTATCCTAATTTAAACACTAACTAATTATAACTATACTCAAGAGTAAATTGATGTACACAATCTACAATAATGTTCTAAAAGCAATTGATAATAAATATCATTCAATTGCAATGAGAAACGAATTTGTTTAACAATAATAATTTAGTATAAAAAGTTATCCAAAACGATTGTGAAAGATATATCACATAAGAAAGTATTCATGTATTCATCATAAAATATAGATCATCATCATACAGAAGTGCAATAATAACCAAGATTCAAACTTTCATCCATAAACAACTTGAAGAGAAATTATTGGCTGATACATAAGTAAAAATAATTACGAGATAAAAGTACCATTTATAATACGTCCTACTCATGTGCTTCAGCAATATTGACCTACCTTCAGTCCATTGAACACCATCTAAGTGTACGAAAGTGCAATTTCAGTAGAATATGCTAGATCAGATAATAAAAAATCTTGTTCCATTAATTTCACCAGAACTTCCTCAAAGGGATAGAAGTGCATGTTTTGAAGATTGTTTCTGATAAAAATTTTGGACCCCTCTCTAAATGCATGACAGGGGTTTAAATACTTAAACTATAAAACTAAAAATAGATTATTACAAAATAGTTGAGGAGGTTTAAAAAACCTTCCTCAAATTATGCAAAATAAAACCAAAATAGAAATGAGCATGGTGATTAATTGTTTCGCAATTGATCCTTTGGATCGCAAATTTCTGTCATGAGCTTGAACTGTGTCAATTGGCCAATTTCAGCTTTCAACTATACAGTGAATACAACGTCAGTCAGTGTTGGCACCATTTTTTCCACAGAAGTGGTTAGGCATCGTAAGGTCATCCACTAGCTGTGAGGTTTTACCAAATGTTGCCAATATGCTTCCCAGTTTAACTTGGTCATTTGCCTAATTGATTCTACTTTTTCTTCTGTTTCCTGTCTCCACTGTAGTTCAAGTTGTTTTACTTTAGGAAGAAAACTTGGAATAGATTCTACCACAAGGTTTGCGCTATGTAAATTTTCATTAATATTTTCTATGATACTATTTATTGTTGTTGTCGCGTCTGTTGTTTCCTCTTTTGCCTCTTTAAGTCGATAATCCCAATTTGCAAATAAGATTTCTTTATGTGACTCCTCTAGTTTATGCAAGTCAGCTTTTCTCCCATCTTCTGAATTCTAACAGGTGATGAAGTCAAATACTTTTTCAATATTTCATCATATTTGAGTTTCATTTCCACGACTTGACTTGTCAATTTGTCACTTGTTTCGCAATAAGAATTCCATTGTGAAATCTTCTGGCATAACAGTTCATTTTGGTGCATCAGCTGGGAGTTAAGGCCAAGCATTTCAATAATAAACTAATCAATTTTTGGATCATCTTTATGTATATCAGTTATTCCTTGTATTTCCGCTCACTTCTCTGCTAAGCTAGTTTGATGTTTTATTTGCATCTCCTCGAACTCTTGTTGTATCTTAGCTAACTGTATCTCTGCCTACTAGTAAGATTTTTCTTGTTGTAATTGTTGTTCAAGCGACAAAATTTTATCTTCTTTTTCTTTAAGAAACATTTGCACCTCCATTACATTTCTTAGGGTCGTTGTAGCATAAGCACCAACAAACTGTGATAGTCTAGTAAGGTTGGCAAACGGGTCAATGGGTGAATCTTTCCAAAGAACATCCATCGGTTCATTATCAGGGGTAGTAACAGTTGTAGAATCCAAATTCCTTTTCTTCCTTTGTCTTTTAACAACAGCCTTATGTTGTGGGTTATAAAACACATCTAGAGGGGGAATCTCCTCTATTCTCAAAATAATTTCAGAGGTTGGAGTAACAGGGATGTGTTCTACCTCTTGAGTATTTACAGGCTCCTCTGTTGTAGTTTCCTGAGTTGTTTTCTATTGTGGAGTTTTCAACTCTGGCGTTTTCTCCTCTGTATTGAGTATTTTATTAAAGGTATCCCATTCTTCCTCTAAATCAATCACCAGGGGTTTTATTGGCTATGTGGAGGTGGCATGGATTTCAACCTGTTTGTTAGCTGAAGTTTGCTCAACTGTTTTCTCTGTAGATTGGGTCGTATCCTTTTCTGACTCCCTGCTTCTGCGTTTCCCATTTTGTGATGACTTCTGTGATTTCCTAGTAGATTTCTCTTGTAATTCTGCTCCAGAATCAATTTTAGAATTTTCTTTGGAGTCACCTTCTATACTTACACTGGGAGTAGGCTCCCTTATTTGTTCAATCAATAATTGGTCCAATGGGACCTTTGTTAACCTCCTTTCTCTATACTCGTAAAATTTTTCAAGATATTCATGGTCAAAAAGTATTTGTGCCATATGCTTCACCTCTATGAAGGTGTTTTTCTGCAAAACGATGTCATCAAATGCATCTTCCTCATTACTGAATACTTTTATTTTCACCATGGTTGTAAAGTCTTTGAAAGTGTCAAATGAGTCATATTGCCTTCAGGGAATTTAGGTTATTGCAGCGATAACATAATCTCTGCTTCTTTAAATCACATGCCCCAGTTCGTGTAATGAAAATGCTCCACACTGCAAAGGCAATGTAGGCCAAATGGCCTTTTTTGCTTCCTTTAATGTTTTGGTCATCCCTCCTTCACTAGTTGTTTGATAGGCTATCTCTCTAGCCATCAATTTGTCCGGAACATAGTATGGGAGGACATGGGGGGAGGTAATGCTACCAAATACCCTGATATACGTAAATGTCTCCTCCCCAAACCATCTAGCCACTAGGAGGATATCTACCTTGGCTTCTTGGGAAAACTTGGGGGCATCTCAATTATAAAGTTGTTTGTGGATATGGAGCATAAATCCATGACAAAGTTTGAAAACATGTGGTTGAAAGTTAGATTCCCACATGTCTTTATGGTATATGTGAATGGAAAGTGGATTTTTAATAGTCCACTTCCATCCCATGATAGGAAAATTCAAACCGAAACAAATTGCATCCATTACATAGGCACTCATAAAAGATGGAGGGTAAACCCTCAAAGCAACACTTCTTTTCCTTGTATACTCCATTATTGTTCTTGCTAATTTTCAGACAAAATTTGTGCCCAATTCATTACAGTTGGTTAACGGCTGCATCTATTAATGGTAACCATTCTGGGGATAATTTAGTACTATCAGGTTTTCAAAATAGTCTACATAGCATGGCCACTGCAAAACTATGAGGGGAACAAATAGACGCAGTAGTGTACATACCGTTATCATCTTTCTTGATTTTTCCCTCATTATTTGACTAGGTCCGGGTGCATTCCACTGGGTCCCCACTTTCTTTGGAAAAATTCTCGACAAACTTCCTGTTGTAGATGACTTGTGGCTCTGATAGGTGGTACATAAGCCGCAGGTTGTCTCATGTAAAAGATCCCATAACCTCTTGGATTCTTGTCTTTAATTCTCTATCTGAGATGTCAGCTTCATCAATAACCCATTTTACCATGTCTGTATAAGGGATTATCTTCGGGCGCGCCGCTATGCGATGTAAAGATGAGCATGATGTCTCAAACATAGAAGCATATGAGGAATCACGTTCGTCAACTGTAACTTTTGTTTGCAGGATCCTTGGTTGCTCTTCCTCCAGTATATTATACGTGGCCTCCCATGTAGAGGTTCCTCCCTCTCTGTTGCATGTAGTATCCGTAAAGAGGAGTCATTTCTGACTTCTTAGAGACGACTGCCTTACCTTTCTTTACCATTGCTCCCAAACGATTTTCTCTATGGGTTTTCCCTGAAAGTGAAGAACAACAGCTATCGGATACACAAAGATGACTATGAATGTGAAATAAAATAATGTGGATAAATTGTAAAGGTGATAAAAGGATTTTTATTTGAACGCATGTAAGAATATATTATATCACATTAAATGGCTTTTCACACATAAATGAAGTTAACTCTTACTAAATGCCCACTAATGCTTCGTTATCCCTTAGCTTTAATGCTCATAAATGTCTACATCGTAAATTGGGAAGAAAGCTCCTAGGGTGGCAAGCCTTTGAATTGTGATAATGGCGATTTTGTGATTTACGAAGCAATATCACATATCACAATATCGCATTATACCTTTTCGCTTTTCTTAACTTCTTTTGTGTTTCTACAAGATGCGAACCACTCATTTATTGTCTCAAAACATAGATACTTGTCCGATTTTTTTATGTAAAGACCTTTTTTAATGAGTGGCAGACCTAAACATTTGTTTGTGATGTATTTAAGGAGTGGGTCCAGGTCTTGATCGCGTTTCGCAATATCGACTGATGGTAAGTTTGTGGTGTTCTTTTCAATGCTCAAAATGCGATGTGATAAAGGTTATGACGCCATCACAATTTTGCATCTTGCTTGTTTTGAGATAACCTTTTAAGGCGGGCTTTTTATAAATAGTGATATGCAATGTGAGACTTGGATTTTGAAGAGAAAAGCTTAAGGATCTAGTTTATATCAGAAATATGATAGTTTCGAGGTATAAAGCATAGAGTCCTCTTTTAAATTTTTTTTTTACTAGATTTGGTTGGTTAGAAAGGTCTTTTAATGATGCTTAATCATGCGGTATGGGGGAAGGCAAGCATTTAGTAGTCCTTTCTAAAAAAGGCGTTTGATTGATATCTTGCTTTATCCCAAAAATAAAAGAAATGCCTAAATGCTAAGTTTATTTTTTGGATGATTTTTTAAAGGGTCCCCATTCATTAATGTAATATTAACTACTACTATTAATAAATGCGAGGTTTTTGAATAGCACAACACATCCTGAATATAGCAAGCTCCTTTACCCAGTTCTTCAGATTGTCTTTGGAGTCTGCATTGTTGCTGGGTATGCTGAAGGGAGTCTCCATGATGGTTATGGGCTCCGACATCTGATACATCTCATCATAATGATGTGCCCTGAAGGTTTCAATCCTCATCCTGTTGACACTACTCAAGGTCATCATCTCAGATAAGTGTGCGAGATGACCAAGTGTATCATGTCTGCACATGGGAACACAGGGTATCTACATGCAATCTGATACAAGCCAGACTTGTGGATGTTCACGTATACCTGGTGGTCTTCGAGGTCTTCCCCAAATGTGCCTACACATGCATCTTAGAACTCTTGCCATTTCAGTTTGATGTCCCTGTCTAATGATCTGAATCAGATCCATAAACGACTGTCAAAGAACCCTGACTATATCGGGACGAAACAAATCCAAAACAGTAATTGAAAACACCCTAAACCAGTGGAAATGGTAGACAGTGTGGAGCAATGAGGACCTCGGTCAAAGCGCGCTGACCTAGGCCCATGGAGACTGTGCAGGAGGTCAAAGTAGCCCCTGAGATCCCCAGATCGAGAAAAGGAGGCATTTCTCCTAAAAATGGCATAAAAGGCCTTATAAAGGAAAAATCGCATCGCAAAAGGTTCAAAGAGCGGACTTAAGGCTAGAGTGGAAGGACCCCTGATCAACGATCTCTGACTCATCGCATCTGAGGCAAGCATGTATGGGATATCAGGACCCCAGACTTGGCGATTGAGATAATGCGATTATGCGATTACAATAATCGGTGATTAGAGAGATTGGAAAATCAACAGATTGGTGGTCAGCATGACCAAAGGAAGGAACCCCCGGGGCCGTTGCAATTGCGATATGCCGATAGCGATACATCGATATCGTCGATCGGAAATCAGGCGATCGGTGATCCCTGATACAAAGGATTGTTAAGCCCCACGCCATGCAATAGCGATTTGTGATAGAATGGCAGACCCAATGGGTTTATAGGGACGATTTCGTAGAATTTGAAGTTTGGATTTCGCTCCCGATAGAGTATTTCTGGTAAAACTCTGTGTATTGGAATTTCGTTCCATTTTCGGGTTTTTCCTGAAGGAAGGCCCTAATTCCTTTCTAACTGCCCTTGATCATTGTGCCATGCTACAAGGGGGTGTTTCATAGATAATGATGTGTTTGTAATACAAAGAGAGCCACAGAGCCAGATGGTCAGTTGAAGAGACAAGGAGTAGAAGAAGCGCAACTGCAGAAGGTGAATCAACAGAGGCGGAAGAGGAACCGAGCATCCATGGGTTCGAATGACAAAAAGCCATGAATAGAGACAGAATACACAGTAGAGTTGGAGAAAGTCTGGGAGACAAGGGAGAAAGGACCAGAATCCCGAGAGGAGGATGGAATACAGAGAAAAGGTAGTGAAGCAAGAGAAAAGAAGAAAGAGACAGAGGGCCGAGATGAACAGTGACAACATCGAGCACCAAAGTTTGAAGATTCAAGCCATCCCATGGGGGAATCTTTCCGGACTGAGTATCACATTTGGCTCTGTCCATTGTAGACCCTGTTAGCGCTCAAATCTACCTTAGGCTAAAATAAGATAAAACTCAAGGCTACATCAAACCATGCTTAGCCTCGTAGCTATCCCTACGAGGACAGGAGAGGGCTCTCTCCGGGTCAATCTCGGCAAAAGATGATCGATGAGACTCGAAATGACTGAAATAGAAGCTAATTTTATGCTAGGTATGAAGTACAAAGGTTTGATTTGAGTTTTTAGGAGTTTTTGTGTTGAAACAGGGAAAGGCAAATTTGGGCTTGGGGATGAGGCACAGTTCCTGCAGAGGTCTGAATGGGGCAAGGAAGGTGATCACCTTGATTCTTTTAAAGGGAATGAATGGGTAGATCAGACTAGTGAGGAGCTAAGGAGAGCAAGAAGGTTTCAAGGATTCTCCTTAAACAGATGAAAACATGGAAAATCAAACAAACTTAAAGGCAGAGCATAGCAAATTATGGAT
>APFE031388967.1:0-18413 GCA_000404065.3 Pinus taeda | reverse complement strand
AGTGAAAAAAAAAAAAATGGTATGAATCCCAACAGAAGATGTTTGTCGATTTGAAGCATCGTCTCTTCTCTACCCCAGTTCTCAAATTACCAAACCTGCAACAACCGTTTGAGATTGAGATAGATGCCTCTGACTATGCTATTGATGCAGTTCTTAGTCAGCGGGGACATCTAGTGGCATATGACAGTAATATGATTTCAGACACAGTCCAAAATTATCCCACCTATGACAAAGAGATGTATACCATTGTGCATGCCTACCGACAATGGAAGCATTAAATTCTAGGGAAGGAAACGGTCATCCACATAGATCCCCGACCCTCATAGTTCATATAGACACAAGGAAATTTGCAGAACAATCACCATCATAAATGGTCCAGTTACCTACAACAATTCCATTTGAACATTAAGTACAATAAGGGAAGCACCAATAATGTTGCAGATTGCCTCAACCAACTGCCAGTCATGGCGCTAACCATTATGCTCAACTCTTGTGGACACGAGACTTCGAGGTGGTCACATCTTTAAAAGAGCAATCTAGAATTCGACAACACATACCAGATGCTAATGGAAGGTAAGGAAGTTCCTAATTTTCACCTCCATGGTGCATTGTTATGCCACCTGGGACACCTCTTTGTTCCTTCAAGTGAATGTTCCAAGATGATTTGGGAGGCACACTACAGTCGGGTCGCTAGACATTTCAGAGTAGAGAAATTAGTGGAAATGTTGTAGAAGTATTTTTATTGGTCGAACCAGAAATGATGTTGGGAAGTAAATTAGATCCTACACTGTCTGTGCCATTGCCAAACTGACCATCAAGGAGTAAGGCCTATATACTCCTCTACCTACTCCTAGTCGTCCTTGGGAATCCATCTCCATGGATTACATGGCGGGCCTTCCTTTCAGTAAGCATGGCTATGACTGGATTTTTGTGGTTGTCAAGAGATTCTCTAAGATGGCCATTATGGTGGTCTGCAAGAAAAGTATCACAGTAGAATCCATTGCTAAGCTCTTCTTTGAAAGATTGTGGGTACTTTGGGATCCCACAATTCATTATCTCAAATTGAAATAGTAGGTTCATGAGTTTATTTTTTAAGCCTCTGGTCTATGTTGGATACCAACCTCACTAAGTCCACGACCTTCCACCCCCAACCTGATGGCCAAACAGAGGTCACCAGCAGGATGATCGTGCACATTTTGCACATGTACAACTCGAAGCATCCATGTACATGGGATGAAAGTCTCCCCTATGTCCAGCATAGTTACAACAAGGCTCTCCATAACTCAACTAGCCACAACCCCTTTATGCTAGGATTGGGATTCCAACTAGTATGTCCCATTGTTGTGGCCATACCATTTGCAGCTACTCAGGTAGATTCGTTTCATGTCCAAGCCGAAGTTGACAGTGCTAACAACTTCATTGATCACATTCAGCACATCTGCTAGCACGTCCATGACATATTGGACAGAGCCAATGCTAATTACAAGCAGTTTCATGATCAACATCAGGTGCTACACAGGTTCTAGGTGGGCGACAAAGTTTGGTTGCCTTTACAGAAGGAGTGTCTAGTTTGGGCCCACTGCAAAATTCACGCACTCTTAGATCTTCGAAAGGAGCGTCTAGCTTGGGTCCACTGTAGGCTTCACCCACTCTTGGCCTCCTCTTTGAGATATTCGAAACGAGGTATTATGATAGCCAAACGGAGATCGTATGCTAAAGTTATGACCCCAGGAAGTTGATGTTTCAACTTACGCACTTCATCTCCTCGGGTTAGGTTTTTGGATGTTTAGGGTTTCTCATTGTTTATCAATGATAAAAAGGCCACCTAGCCTCATTGTAACACAATTCCGAGGCATGTAGCCACCAAATATCTTCTAAGAGATAAGCTATCATTGCCTGAGCTAGTTTATTTCCATTATGTATGTAAGCATATTTCATTTCTTTGATATTAGTGAAATGAAGTTTTATTTCTACTGCATTTGAGTATTTATGTTTGTATTTGTATTCTATTGCATTCATGTGTAAGTACAGATCAATGTTATCAGAGTGGTCTCCTCATTATTTATTTTCTTTGCATGTGCCCAACGAGGTCAGGGTATAAGGAGTTAGGGCTAGAATTGGTTAAACCTTTACAAGACTAGCCTTGCAAACCTCGACGGCCCCCAATGGCAGAAGAAAAGAAAGACGAGGGAGTAGGAGACCCTTTTCAAAATATTTCTCAAGGAAGCCCTCGAGTGACAGAGGAGCACAATGATGGATAACCTTACCCAGATCCTTCGACGACTACCAACAGGTGATGCATCTTCATCCAGCAGCCACTCTCGAGACGCCACTCCCTTTAAGGTACAAGTCAACTTTGACATTCCCATATTTGAAGGCCAGAAAGATGCAGATGTCATAGATAGATGGTTAAATCTATTGGAAGGATATTTTTTGGTTCATGATTTTTCCAATCAGGAAAATATTACTTCTTCACTCCTCAAAGCCACCCCCCATGTCAAGGACTGGAGGGAAACTTACTGTGAACAAAAGGACGAGAGGGAATCCTCATTGTTTTCAGTCGAACCCACTTCGAATTCTTTCTGAGATGCCATCAAGGAACAATATTACCATGTCAAGAGCTATGAAAATAACTACATAAAGTGGACCATGTTGTGGCAGGGAAGGGACCAAGACATGCTAGAGTTCACAAATATTTTTGATACCCTTCGCACAAAGTTGGGTATCAAGGATTTTTAGTGGAATTTGATACTCAAGTAGTGGGGCTGTCTACCCAAGAACATCCAGGACGAGATGGAATTTCTGAACATCTCCCATCTTGACGTCACCTATTGATACACTTTCAAGATCGAGCATAAATTAAAATGGAAAATGAGACTTTGGATCTATGAATCTGAAGTAAGGGAAAGTCGCCCCCAAATCACAAAATAAAGGACAAAGCTAAGGCAGGGCAACCCAGGACAACCCATTGAAGCTGCAAGAAAATAAAAACACCACGAATACAAATAAGGACATAGGGAAATGGTGCGAGTTCCATAATATACCCTCTCACAACATAAGTGGGTGTCAACCCAAGCAGTCACTAATGATGGAGATGAAAGCTTATGAATCATTTGCATGTTCTGACTCTAAGTCAGAACCCGACAAGGCGAATGAAAAAGGGAAGTAGAATATTGATGCAGAGCCCAATGTGACTCTTGCCACCACCAAGCTCCTGAAGATTGAGCCCGAAGATCCAGAGGAAGGGGAGCAACTCTTCCATTCATAGATGTGGGTTAAGGGTTCTCTATTGCAATTCATTATCGACAACAGAAGCCAAAAGAACCTCATTTCAGAAAAGGAAATGAAGCGGTTAGGCCTACGAACCACACCAAACCCACAACCGTACACCATTGGGTGGCTTCACCAAGGACGAGATCTTCGCGTCATCCATGAGTGCCTCCTCCCTACAGCATCAAGCCCTTCACATACGAGGTATTGTGTGATGTTTCTTCTCTTGAAGTTTGTGATGTGTAATTAGGCTAACCATACTTGTGGAAGCATCCTATTGTGTATGAGTCTAGGCCTTGCACTATTATTATTTATTTGTGCAATAAGTTATACAGGATATCGGAGGTAGTATCGCCTACCATCATATCTTTGATCTCTATGAAGAAATGTAGTATGATCATTTCCTAGACCGGGAAATTTGTCTTCCTTATGATTCGTCCTCAGGGAAAGAAGAAGGTTGTGGCCACATAGTCGGCCTCCAGACATGGCTCCTTCGCACGACAATAGCAGATGGACAAGGTCGTGGAGGAGTACAAGGATATTTTCATCTCACCCATAGGGGTACCCCTACACTGTTAGGTCAAGCACTTTGTTACCCAATGGGTCGATCTATCGATTCTTTGTTTTGGAGAATGATGAAATCAAGAGGAATATTCAGGACCTTTTGCAGAAAGGGCACATCAGGCCATGTTCATCCCCCCGTGGAAGCCTGATCATGTTGGTACAGAAGAAGGACAGGACCTAGAGACTCCGTATTGACTATCAGGCGTTGAATAAGATCACTATCCGAAATAGGTATCCAATCCCACGGATTGATGACCTTTGGACTAGTTCAAGAAGGAAAAATATTTTAGCAAGGTTGACTTGAAGTCCAGTTATCACCAAGTATCAATCAAACCCCCCAAATTGTGTGCCACTTTGGAGAAATGCACTTTTGGTATGACCTAGGTTCAATATCTGGGGTACATCATTGTTGAGTGGGGTGTGCATGTGGACCCAGCCAAGATACAAGTTATTCAGGATTGGTCAGCCCCAACCACTCTAACAAAGCTCCACAATTTTTGGGGTCTTGCCAATTTTTACCACAGATTCATGTTGGGATTCTCTCATATCACTTTGTCTTTGACTCAGCTCACTAAGGGTTGAGCGAAAGCAAAATTATTTTGGTTTGAATCCCAATAGAAGGCATTTGTCGAGTTGAAGCATCGTCTCTACTCTGCACTAGTGCTCACATTACCGAACCTGCAACAACTATTTATGATTGAGACAGATGCCTCCGACTATGCTATGAGTGCATTTCTTACTAAGCAAGGGCATCTAGTGGCATATCACAGTGAGACATTTTAAGACATAGTCCAAAAGTATCCAACCTATGACAAAGATATGTATTCCATTATGCATCCCTACCCACAATGGAAGCATTACATTCTGGGGATGGAAACGGTCATCCACACAGACCACCAGCCCCTGCAGTTTGTACAGACACAAGGAAAGATGCAGAATGATCACCATCAGAAATGGTCCACATACTTGCAACAGTTCCATTTGAATGAGCGTTGATCATCATGCTCGACTCTTGTCGACATAAGACTTCGGGGTGGCTGCATCTTTACAAGAGCGATCCAAAATTCGGCAATGCATACTAGATTCTCCTAGAAGGAAAGAAGGTTCCTGATTTTCACCTCCATGGTGCACTGTTATGCCACTTGGGACACCTCTATGTTCCTTCAAGCGAGCGTGCCAAGATGATTTGGGAGGCACACTATAGTCAGGTCACTATACATTTCGAAGTAGAAAATAATGGTAGTGTTGTAGAAGTATTTTTATTGGTCGCACCTTTGACAAGATGTTGGGAAGTACATAAGATCATGCACTATCTATGTCATATCCAAAATGACCATCAAGAAGCAAGGCCTATATACTCATCTTCCTACTTCTATTTGGCCTTGGGAATCCATTTCCATGGATTACATGTTAGACATTCCTTCTACTAAGCATGGAAACAACTACATTTTCGTGGTCGTCAACAAATTCTCTAAGATGGCCATTATGGTGGCTTGCAAGAAAAGTATCACAGCATAAGCCACTACTAAGCTCTTCTTTTAACGAGTGTGGGTAAACTTTAGTATCCCAAAGTCCATTATCTCATATCATGACAGAAAGTTTGTGAGTACATTTTGGTCAAGCCTCTAGTCGATGTTGGATACCAAGCTCATTGAGTCCACGGTCTTCCACCCCCAAAATGATGGCCAAATAGAGGTCATCAACAGGATGATTGTGCACATTATGCGCATGTAAAACTTGAAGTATCCACACACATGGGATGAATTTCTCCCCTATGTCAACCACTATTACAACAGATCTCTCCATAGCTCAACTCGCCATAACCCCTTTCAGGTGGGTTTGTGATTCCAGCCATTATGTCCCATTGATGTGGCCATAGCATTTGCAGCTACTCAGATAGATTCAGCTCATGTCCAAGCCAAACCTGACAAGGATAACAACTTCATTGGGTGCATCCAGCACATCCACCATCAAGTCCATGACTTATTGGATAGAGTCAATGCTAAGTAAAATCAACGTCATGATCAACATCAGGTGCCACATAGGTTCCAAGTGGGCGACAAAGTTTGGTTACATTTGCAAAATGAGCATCTCGTTGGGGCACACCGTAAGATTTTCCCGCTCTGATATGGGCCATACACCATCACTAAGGTTGTGGGAGACAATTATTTTTAGCTCAGCATTCCCCCATTCCTTGGCTTGCACCCCATGTTCAATGTGGACCACCTACGGCCATACTTTCCACCATTACTATACACATCAAACATTGTAGAACAACTCACACCAATAAAGATAAACCCAGACGGCATGGAACAGGCCAAAACTGATTGGATCATGGACACACATATCAAGAACACTCGCCAACATAAGTTCCTATTGTATCAGGTTGTCAAAGCTAGCCAACTCCTACACCAAGGCAAGTGGCTCACAAGGGACCAAGTTCAACAAAAGATTCCCCATCTCATGGAGGGACTCAACGCAATGGGGACCATTGCTTCCTAAGGGGGTATCACTGATCCAGGTGGATATTGGTGGCCACCTGCCTATTCCACTTGGATCCTCACCATTGTTTCTTTTCAGTTTCCTTAATTGTAGAACAACTTACTATTTTTCACAGTTTTTCAGGTCCTAAACTTCCAGAGTCATTTTGAGGGACTAAAATATGTTTTTAGGGAAAATAGAGAGACCGTAAAAAATGCAAAATTAAGATATGGGTTTTCTTTCAACCTCCTCTTTTAGATCTTTGAAACGAGGTATTAAGATAGCCAAACATATATCGTATGCCGAAGTTACGACCTTGGGAATTTGATGTTCCAACTTACCCCAACGGGTCCCACAAATTTTTGGCACTTCATCTCCTAGGGTTAGGTTTTTGGATGTTTAGGGTTTCTCATTGTTTCTCAATGATAAAAAGGCCACCGAGCCTCATTGTAACATAGTTCAGAGGCATGTAGTTTCCACATCTCTTCTTAGAGAATAGCTACCATCGCCTGAGCTAGTTTATTTCCATTTTGTATGTAAGCATATTTGAGTTCTTTGATATTAATAAAATGAAGTTTTATTTCTACTGCATCTCGGTGTTTATGTTTGTATTTGTATTCTATTACTTTCCTGTATAAGTCCATATTAGTGGTATCATAGTGGTCTTCTCTTTCTATATTTTTCTTTGCATGTCCCCAATGAGGTCAAGGTCTAACACGTTAGGGCTCGAATTGGCTGAAACTTTGCAAGACTAGCCTTGCAAACCTTGACAACCTCCCATGGTGGAAGAAAATGAAGACAAGGGAGCAGGAGATCCTTTCAAATTATTGCTTGAGGAAGCCCTCGAGCAACAAAGGAATGTGTTGATAGATAAGTTTGCCTAGATCTTTCGGCGACTACCAATAGACGAACCATCTTCATCCAACAGCCACTCTAGAGGCGCCACTCCCTTTAAGGTACAAGTCAACTTTTTCATTCCCATATTTGAAGGTGAGATAGATGTAGATGTCATAGGTAGATGGTTAAATCTATTGGAAGGATTTTTTTCGGCCCATGACTTTTCCAATCGGGAAAAGATTACTTTTGCACTCCTCAAAGTCGCCCTCGATGTCAAGGACTGGTGGGAAACCTACTGTGAACATAAGGAGGAGACAAAATCCTCATTGTTTTCAGTCACACCCACTTGGAATTATTTCCTAGACACCATCAAGGAACAATATTACCCTATCGAGGGCTATGAAGATAAATACATAAAGTGGACCATTGTGCGTTAGGGAAGGGACTAAGATGTGTCAGAGTTCACATATATTTTTCATACCCTTCGCATGAAGTTGGGTATCAAGGATTCTGAGCGACATTTGGTACTGAATTGTCATGGATTTCTACACAAACACATCCAATACAAGATGGAATTGTTGGACATATCCTCTCTTCGTACCTCTTATCGATACCCTGTCAAGATCGAGCATAAATTTAAAAATAAGAAGCGAGAATTTGGATCTGTGAATCCAAAGGAAGGGAAACATGCCCCCAAACCACATAACAAATGACAAAGCCAAGGGGAGGCAACCCAAGATAACCCATTGAAGCCACTAGAAAAGAAAAACACCACGAAGGAAAATAAGGATACATGGAAATGGTGTGAGTTCCATAAGAGTCCCACTCACAACACAAGTGAGTGTCAAGCCAAGTAGTCATTGGTGGTCGATCTTAAAGCTTTTGAATCAGATATATCTTCTTACTCTGAGTGAAAACCTAACAAGGGGAATGAAAAAGGGAAGCATAGTATTGACGCGGGAGCCCAATTCCACCATTTCCACCACCAAGCTCTAGATGATTAAGCCTGAATATCCAAAGGACGTGGAGTATCTCTTCCACTAACAGATGTGGGTGAAGGGTTCTCCGATGCAGTTCGTTGTTGACAGTGGAAGCCAAAAGAACCTCATTTTGGTAGAGGTCGTGAAGCGGTTTGACCTACCGACCACACCACACAGGAAGTCATACACCATTGGATGGCTTCACCAAGGACGATATTCTGCGTCATCCAACGGTGTCTCATTTCCTACAACCTCAAGCCCTTCATAAACGAGGTTTTGTATGATGTTTCTCCTCTTGAAGTTTATGATGTATTATTAGGAAAACCATACTCATGGAAGTGTCATGTTGTGTATGAGTCTAGGCCTCACACTGTTATTATTTCTTTGAGCAATACGTTATATAGGATATTGGAGGTAGCACCGTCTACCGCCATCTCTTTGATATTTTTGAAGCAATGTAGTAAGATCATCTCCAAGACAGAGAAATTTGTCTTCCTTATGATTCGCCCTCAAGGCAAGAAGAAGGTTGTGGCCACATCTGTGACCTACAGATAGGGCTGCTCCACACGGAAGTAGCAGATGGACAAGGTCGTGCAAGAATACAGGAATATCTTCCCCTCATCCATGAGGGTACCCCTACACTGTCAAGCCAAGCACTCCATCGATCTGACTCTAGGCACGTTTCTATCCAACAGTCAATCTATCAACCTTCTATTCTAGAGAACGATGAAATCAAGAGGCAAATTCAAGAGTTGTTGCATAAAGGGCACATCACGCTAAGTTCATCGCCCTATGGGAACCCGATCGTGTTGGTACAAAAGAAGGACGGGACCTACAGACTCTGTATTGACTATCGGGTGCTGAATAAAATCACTGTCCATAATACGTATCCATTCCCATGGATTGATGACCTTCTGGACCAGCATAATGTGGCCAAATATTTCAGTAAGATTGCCTTGAAGTTTGGTTATCATGAGGTACCAATCGAACCCTCCGATGTGTGGAAGTTTACCTTCAAATCCAAGGAGGGCCTTTTCAAATGGTTCTTCATGCCTTTCGGGTTGACGAATTCCCTTGCAACCTTCATGAGGTTGATGGACGACATCTTGCGTTCCTTCACCAACTCATTCATAGTAGTGTATTTATAAGACATAGCAATCTTCATCTAGATTTGGGAAGAGCACCTCCACCATATTCAACAAGTCCTTCAATCCCTACAACAACACAAATTGTCTGTCAATGGAGAAATGCACTTTTGGTATGACCCATTTCATCACTGGGGTAAATCATTGATGAGTGGGGTGTGCATGTGGACCCATCCAAGATACAAGTTATTCGATATTGGCAAGGCCCAACCACTCTAACATAGCTCTGCAGCTTTTTGGGTCTTGCCAATTTTTACCACAGGTTCGTGTTGGGATTCTCTCACATCACTTGGCATTTGAGTCAAGTCACCATGGGTGGAGTGAAAGAAAAATTCTTTTTGTTTGAATTCAAATAGAAGGTCTTTATTGAGTTGGAGCATTGTCTCTACTCTGCACTAGTGCTCACATTACTAAACTTGTAGCAACCATTTGAGATTGAGATAGATGCCTCCGACTATGCTATTGGTGCAGTTCTTACTCGACAAGGGCATCCAATGGAATATCATAGTGAGACATTTTCAAACACAGTCGGAAAGTATCCCACCTATGACAAAGAGATGTATTCCATTATGCAGGCTTGCTAACAATGGAAGCATTACATTCTGTGGAATGAAACGGTCATCCACACAGACCACTGATCCCTGCAATTCATACAAGCACAAAGAAAGTTGTAGAACGATCGCCATCAGAAATGGTCCACATACCTACAACAATTCCAATTGAACATTAAGTATAAGAAGGGAATCATCAATAATGCTGAAAACAGTCTCAGCAAACCACCGGTCATGGCGCTGACCACTGTGCTCGACTCTTATGGACACGAGACTTTGGGGTGGCCACATCTTTACAAGAACGATCCAAAATTAGGAACTACGTACCAAATTCTCTTGGAAGGCAAGCAAGTTCCTGAATTTCACCTCTAGGTTGCACTGTTATGCCACCTAGGATACCTTTGTGTTCCTTCAAGTGAGCGTTACAAGATTATTTGGGAGGCGGACTACAGTCAGGTCGTTGGACATTTCATAGTAGAGAAAATAATGGTAGTGTTGCAAAAGTATATTTTATTTGCCGAACCTTCGACAGGAATGTGGGAAGCACATTAGATCCTACACTGCTTGTGCCATTTCCAATCTGACCATCAAGAAACAAGGCCTATATACACCTCTTCCTACTCCTAATCGCCCTTGGGAATCCATCTCCATGGATTACATGTCGTTCCTTCCTTCTACTAAGCATGGAAATGATTGTTTTTTCGTGATCGTTGACGGATTCTCTAATATGGCCATTATGGTGCCCTGCAAGAAAATTTTTAGAGAAGAAGTCATTACTAAGCTCTTCTTTGAACGAGTGTGGGTACACTTTCGAATCCCATAGTCCATTATCTCAAATTGGGATAATAGGTTTCTAAGTATATTTTGGTCAAGCCTTTGGTCGATGTTGGATACCAAGCTCACTGAGTCCATGACCTTCCACCCCCAAACTAATGGCCAAACAGAGGCCATCAACATGATGATCATGCACATTTTGTGCATGTACAAATCGAAGCATATACGCACAATGGATGAAAGTTTCCCCTATGTCCAGCACAGTTACAACAGATCTTTCCATAGCTCAACTAGCTGCAGCCCCTTTCAGGTGGGATTGGGATTCCAATCACTATGTCCCATTCATCTGGCCATACCATTTGCAGCTACTTAGGTAGATTTGGCTCATGTCTAGGTCGAAGCTAATAGGGCTAACACTTCATTGAGTGCATTCAACACATTCGCTAGTAATTCCATGACATACTAGACACAGCCAATGCTAAGTACAAGCAGTGTCATGATCAACATTTGGTGCCACACAAGTTCCAAGTGGGTGACAAAGTTTGGTTACATTTGGAGAAGGAGTGTCTCATTGGGGCCCACCGCAAGCTTGACATGCTTCGATATGGGCCATACACCATCGCTAGGGTTATGGGATACAATTATTTTGAGCTCAACATTCCCCCATTCCTTGGGTTGCACCCATTGTTCAATGTGAACCACCTTCAGCCCTACTTTCCACCATTACTGGATGCACTCTATGATTTCCCTAGGCTGAAAAGGAATCCGAGAGGTAACCACAAAGTACTTTAGGCCAGAATCTAGCCCTTCTAGCCTGGAGAGGGCTCTCTCGCTTAGGTTACGCAACAAATAAGATATTAGGCTAGGTAATAAGCTCAACAAAGTTTTATTTTTAAAGGCTTGTTGATGAGAAAAGGGGCAGGTCCATTGGGCATGAAGTCATCTTAAATCAGATTTTGTCTAGTGGAATGATGGAAAAGAGAGGATTTCACACAAGGTAAAGGTAGGTAGCTTTGGTGGTGGATTTAGATCAAATTTTTGTAGGAGGTGAATGTAGAAAGGGTGAAAGACAAACACATTAGAGCATCAAATCATGGATGAATTCTAAAGCGTTGCTTTAAGCTTAAAACATTGATAACTTGGAAAACTATAAAAGAGCATTCATTAAAGATTAATTTTGAATTAATCATTTGGTTTTCCAATAAAGAAGATGCACATTAAAGAGATGTAAACACATATATAACAACCAAAATTATGACTCAAGAATCCCTGCAAATTCCACGTATGTATTTCATTCATTCACTGGCAAAAAGTTTTCAAAAATATAGTACACAAAGTATTTTTCCTAATCTCAACCAACAGAACCACTTACAAAGCTTTATATCTCTATATATACATCATTAGGTTCATTCTCCCACTCTAGGTGGTCGAATTCATTTAAAGGAACCAAATTCTAACAAAAAAAATCAAAATTTACCTCATATGCTTAAAACTAGGGGTAGTTTCACCTACTACCAATCACTGCCTAATACATCATTGACTTGGAATATTTGTAATTAAACCTTAAATACATCTCTTAAAATAATTTTCCACCTATCCATAATGATCTAACTACTTCTAGGAGCCAAAATTTGATTTTTGAAACAAAATGGAGCTGACTGTCCAAACTCGCAATGCATTGAAGTGGCCTTTATGTTCTGTATGGTTGCAGTGCCTTTCTGTCGAAAAGAAGTAAATGGGTATGCTTAAAATATTCCTGTGATGGTTTTGGACCTCCTAAACAAGATTCAAAACTGCTGGAGACCTTCCTTTGGCCTGTTCCCCACCTTTGCAGTGTAGTGTCTGTTTTCACTGAATTTTTGAAAAAAAATATGGGTTAAAAGCTAGCTCATATCTCCTAAATCCTAACAGATGTTACAAAACAAATTGAAGTTTTTTTTATATGACAGTGTCCTTGAGAGAACCCTCTCTCATTTTCCAAACATTCTAATCCACCTCTTCACAATCCACACCTAAACATCATAACTAAAACAAGAAATGGAAAAACTTGAAACATAGGCTCTAAAGATGCATTTGAATTTTCCAATATATAACACCTATGCAGAAATTGAAGGAATTTTTTATTCTTTTTGCCGTTTTTGGAAAAAAAATTCTTTCATTTTTT
The DNA here is from genome assembly GCA_000404065.3 of Pinus taeda. Lineage (NCBI taxonomy): Eukaryota > Viridiplantae > Streptophyta > Pinopsida > Pinales > Pinaceae > Pinus > Pinus taeda. Next base: position 5,647 of record APFE031388967.1, on the reverse strand, counting down.
CGAAATTAGTTTCCATTTGGTCAGAAAAATCTTTTGAAAATGATGACAAAAACACTAAAAAGCATAGCAAACTGTCAACTTTCGCAACACCTATTAACTCTCGCAATGCCTTAAAAATTATGAATATATAATGGCTACCTCTGATATAAATTGTTGGAGGTAACAAGTAGGTGTTGTGACATCCTTATTACATCCTGTGAGACAACCAAAAACCTAAAATTTGTGTCATTTCCTCATTCAAAAAGACTATACAAAACGTGTAGCATGCCCTTGTAGCAAATTACCAAAAAATGCAGCGATTATGATTTGGCTCTCTTTGCTAGTCTTGAACAACTTTGGCACCTCATGCATGCAAATTATAATTTCTTACAATAAAGGAACAAAGAGTGAGTCTTTTTGGCACTTGTGAAGGAGAATTGACCTCCAATTTGCAAGAATTGATGTGTTGTGTGAACTCGCATCGCCCTTGCCTCCCTCTCGTAGCAAACCAAAACGAACATACCACGGATTCTGATATAAATGAAGAAGAGATAAGTGATGTAGAATGAAAATTTAAGTTCAAATAACCTTCCACATTATCCTGAAGTGGAGTTGATGGTGAAAAACTTGATTTGAAATTGTGGTGAGGAATGTGCAATGTCTTTTGGAAAATGCAGCGCTTGAGAAAAAGAAAACTAACTGTCCCCATGACCGTTGTACTCCTGATGGGGTCATACCTATCATGAAAACACTTTTAAATAGACCCTACACTACCTCCAAATTTGTGCCTAATCGTCCTCGTGATTTTTTTGATGTAGACTTTTTCTCTAGACTTTGGTGACTAAACTATGATAACCTAAGTTTGACTACTAACTTATGATGACTATTTCTCTCATGACATGACCTAGACTCTCTTATAATGACAAATGATCCCTCATTATTCCCAATTCAAATCATGACTTCTTATGACCTTACAATTTCAAATTATGGCAAAAACACTCTTTTCTAAGCGCAAAATATTCACAATTACACTTTGACAAATTTGACTTCTTTGTACAAAAAACCCCTTTAGACCATGACACTCATGAAACCAAGACTAATAATTTAAAAAATGACCTCAAATGAAATATTAATACAAATGTGATTGGGATTCCTATATTATAGGACCATAACTTTGGACACAACGGACATTGCAGAACAACCCACACCAGCAAAGCTAAACCCATACAGCATGGAACAAGCCACAACTGATCAAATCATGGATACATAGATCAAGAACACTCACCAGTAGAAGATCCAATTGTATTGGGTTGTCAAATTTGGCCAACTCCTGCACCAAGGCAAGTGGCTCACCAAGGACCAAGTTCAACAGAAGTTTCCCCATCCCATGGAGGCACTCAACGCAACGGGGTTCATTGCTTCCTAAGGGGGAGGACTAATCAAAGTGGATATTGATGGAAACCTGTCTATTTCACTTGAACCCCCATCATTGTTTCTTTCCAGTTTCCTTAATTGTAGCACAACTTACTATTTTGGCAATTTTTTCAGGTCCTAAACTTCTAGATCCGTTTTGAGGGACTAAAAAGTCGTTTTTAGAGAAACCATAAAATTTCCAAATTGATCTACTAGTTCATTTTTGGCATCCTCCTCAAGATCTTTGAAACAAGGTATTATGATAGCCAAACAGAGATTGTATGCCAAAGTTAAGACCTTGGGAAGTTGACATTCCAACTTAACCCAACTGGGCCCACAAGCTTTTGGCATTTTATCTCCTAGGGTTAGTTTTTTGGATGTTTATGGTTTCTCAATGATAAAGAAGCTACTGAGCCTCATTGCAACACAATTCAGAGGCATGTAGCTGCCACATCTCTTCTCATAGATAAACTACCATCGCCCGAGCTAATTTATTTCCATTTGGTATGTAAGAAAATTTTAGTTCTTTGATATTAATGAAATGAAGTTTTATTTTTGGTGCATCTCGGTGTTTATATTTGTATCTATATTATGTTGTGTTCCTGTATAAGTATGGATGAGTATGGATGAGAGGTATTAGAGAGGTCTTATCTTTCTATATTTTTCTTTGCATTTCCCCAACTAGGTCAGTATAAGGACTTAGGGCTCAAATTGGTTGTACCTTTGCAAGACGAGCCTCGCAAACCCCGCAACCTCACATGGAAGAAGAAAAGAATGATGAGGAAGAAGGAGATCCTTTCAAAATATTGCTTGAGGAAGCCCTCGAGCAATAGAGGAATGCAATGATGGATAACTTTGCCCAGATTCTTCGGAAGATACTAACAGGCGATGCATCTTCATCCATCGTGCCACTCTGGAGGCACCACTCCCTTTAAAGTACAAGTCAACTTTGACATTGTTAATCAAGGTTGTCATTGATGTCAATATGGCATTTGTGGAGATGGAAAATATTCTTGTGATAACCCTTTTGTGATGACATGTATATCCCTATGTTGAATAATGCTCATGATGCCCTAAGGAATCCCCAAACCTAATCCTATGTGTATTAATGAAATGCTTGCATTAATAAGCATACCCATGATGCATGATCTAATGAAGCCTTAGATGCCCATGATCTATCTTGGATGATCTGATGATGCATGATGATGAATCCCTTACCATGAAACACTTCTATGATGCATGATTAAATGTTGATTGGCAAAGAGGATGCCCTAAGCCCTAAATATCTTGTGAAATAATGATTCCCCAAAGATTCCCTTATCCTAAAAAGCTATAAAGGCCTAAGACCATGAAGAAGGAGCCCTAGAGATAAAATCCAAATGGCTGCCATAAATAAAATAATGACAATTTCACAAATATGACTTTCTTGGTCTTAAAATGACCTCATTTAAGGAAGGACTTGGCATAATCTCATAGAGGACATTTTCCCCTTTCCAACGAGCTGTTACAAGCCCTCTAACTCTTATTAGATTGTGAGAAAATTATTTATTTATTTATTTATTATTATTATTATTATTAATATTATTATTATTATTATTATTTTATTTATGATTATTATATTATTTGTATGGTTGAAAAAAAATATAATTTAAGGACAGTCACAAAGAAAGAAAAAAAATCAACCTTAGAGGCACCTTTTCTCAATGGGACCTATACCATCTTAAAGAGGACTTTATCCTCTTTCTAATGAGCCCTCACTCAGCCCCTAACTCCCAGTAGTTTGTGAGAAAATGAATTTTCAAGTTTAAAAATAATATTTTTTTAAATCTAGCCAACCTACACTCAGGCATTCATGTCGGCCTTTCCTCCAATAGACATGATTGTTCATCATGACACAAAACATGTATAAATAAGGCTCCGGGTCTCTCATTTCAACCATCTTTTCGGTCAAGCAATTCAGATTTAATACAAAGTGAGAGGGCAGAGAAGTTTAGGAGGTTGAGGAGACAAGGAAGTTCATTGTTTTGGGCTAAAAATGTTTCTATTGGGTTAAAACATCTCGAGAACAATATTTCAGCACGGTGAAAACACACCCGGGAGGCTAGAACCTGTACAGAATTCGGATTGCAGTAGTGTGATGAATTGTCTCCTATTGAAGCTCAGATCACCTTAAGAAAGTAACAAGTGTGGAAGGCTCCTGTCAAGCTCGGATAGTAGACTTAAGACTTCAAACTTGTGGTAAACATGTAGGAAGTCGGACAATCATCTAAATTGACTCGGACAGACTTGCGAATCTCTTTCTAGTTCAGACCTGTGAAGAGGCTTAGTTTAGAGCTCAGACCTGTGATTAACACTTGTGGATAATTGGAATGAGAATAGCAGAACCGTGGAGGATTGTTTAACGGCCCTCTCTTCAAGCCGTAGGTGTAGCATTACATGGAGCCTTCTAATCTGAAATTGGGTGTTGAAGTGATATGTTAAGGAGGGTTTGGATCAAGTGTTTTGTAGCCACTTCAATGGTGTAAAGGGGACTCGGTAAAGGCAATTTATTGTACAGTCATTTGAGGAAGCAAATCCACCATTAGAATGCAGATCTGTGGAGCCTAGTGTACAATATTTTTGAAGGTTGTGTGTTGGAACTAAATCATGCAATTTGGAGACACCTTCTTGCACTTGAAAAGCAACCTGTGAGAGCACACTTTGCAGATTTAAGGAGATACCTCCCTTGAACCTGAAGTGAATCTGTGGAAACTGTAAGGTCAGTACAGTCACCCTTTCTTTTTGAGGCTCATATTAAACAAGTGTGGACAGTCCTAGCTGGAAGGAGGAACCGGACCTGTGGAGGAAGATCAGTGGATTCTAGGCTCTTGAAGCAGTCTATTGTAGATACTTGATTGAAATCACTTTGAAGCAATCCTTTATGAGGTAGATTTGAAGACTTTTGAATGTCATCTATATAGCAGATTTGGAAAGGTTTCTTGAAGACATTTTGAAGACACTATTGGAGACATGACGTTGTGATGAAGCCATCATGAAGTGACCATGGAGAAATTGTTTGGGTACGATGAAGAGCAGTGGTGACACCTTCTAAGAGATCAAGGTTTTCATTGATGTTGTAGCGTGGAAGACTACAGTGAAGCTGGAGATTGACATGGCAAGTTGAAGAAGATATTGGGAGCAATGAAATACTATCAAACACATCTAGACAAAGTACGAGAGTGGGTTGGAGCCCAGAGGGTTGGTGCCCGGAGGTTGGGGCCTCGAACAACAAGGTTGGTGCCTTGGAGAATAGGGTTGGAGCCCTATAGGATCGAAGTCCTCAAGAATCTAGGTTGGTGCCTGAAGAAGATAAAGGATTGGAGTCCTTGGGGTCAGTGCCCCAAAATTGATAGGGTTAGAGCCCTAGAGGATCGGAGTCCTCAAGAAACCAGTTCAGTGCCTGAAGAAGATATAGGATTGGATTCCTTGGGGTTGGTGCCTCAGAATTGACAAGGTCTGTGCCTTGGAAAGTCTAAGTTGGTGCTTGGCAACAAGTTGGAGCCTGGGAGATTGAATATAGGTGTCTTCATCTAGGGTTTGAGCCCTACATATATTGTACTTGATTTATTAAAGAAATTAATAAAAGCATTTATTCTTATTGTTGTTCATTTTGTGTTCTAAATATAAGTGATCTAACTGGTAAAAGTAAAAATTGAAAAGGAATATTGGTTTACCCCCTGCTCTCAGTATTTCCAATGGACATTTCCATATTTGAAGGCCAGATAGATGCAAATGTCATAGATATATGGTTAAATATGTTGTAAGGATATGTTTCGGTTCATGACTTTTCCAATCGGGAAAAGATTATGTTTCCACTCCTCAAAGTCGCCCCCATGTCAAGGACTAGTGGGAAACCTACTATGCACAGAAGGACAAGAGGGAATCCTCATTTTTTTTACCTACACCCACTTGGAATTCTTTTCAAGATGTCAACAAGGAACAATATTGGCCTATGAGGAGATATGAAGATAAATACATAAAGTGGACCTCGCTATGATAGGGAAGGGATCAAGACGTACCGAAGTTCACATATATTTTTCATACCCTTCGCATGAAGTTAGGTATCAAGGATTCTGAGCAGGGTTTGCTACTCAAGTATTTTGGTTGTCTACAAATGCACATCCAAGACAAGATGGAGTTCTTGGACATATCCTCGCTTAGCACCACCTGTCAATATGTTGTCAAGATCGAGTAGAAATTTAAACAAAAGAAATGA
>APFE031388962.1:0-13075 GCA_000404065.3 Pinus taeda | reverse complement strand
TATATTTTTGGTTCAAACATGGATTGCACTTTGTGCTATTTTGGTTATATGCACCCTTACTTGTTATATGTATAAGAAAATTTGCATATTTTTGTATAATGGTTTGGATTCATATGGACACACATGAATATTTACAATTTTTTTCAAAATTAGAATATTTATGTATTTTTTGGTCAATGGGTTTTTTGGTCTAGTTCTTAGTTTTGGGGTCGACCAATTGGATGCCTCGGTCCAATTTTGATAACAATAATTCATTGTCCATTGTTCATTTTCAATTTAAAATTTTGAGTCTTGACTCTAGATTTCCGTGACCTCATATTGAGTCTTTGACTCATCACTTTTTATAATTTCTGAGTTTGAGTAAATTCCAATTCGATATTCCAATCATTGAACTTCAGTATCTATTATTTTACTTACTATCAATTAGATTCTAGAATAATGAATGATGAATTTAAATCAATGTATACAATTTTTTGCTATTTCTATTTCATTGAATCATTTATGACGTATAAATCAATGTATTTCATTATTGAATTTGAATACGAATTATGTTTGTCATGATTCATATACAAATTCAACAATGAACTATATTAACACATACATCACACACACACCCACAACCACTGACATCCCCCTATCCCCCATGAATTTACGTAAAATTTGGGCGTGCATCCACACATCCCGCCTATGTGTCTCCCCGTTCTTGCATCCCCACATCCCGAAAACTTGGTGGAACATTGATATAAACACGTATTTTATTACCAAATGTCTTAGTGTCCCTAACACACCATTTTAATGGTAACAAAACTTTAAATTAATGTGAATTTTTTTTTGTCTAAGGCTTGACTTTATATTACTGATGCAAAAGATTACAAAAATATTTTCATTGTGTTATGGGTTGCCCTGTTGGTAAACCAACCCAATAACATAGCTTGAGATTCTTCATATTACAAATGTTTCTTCTAATGAGCATGTCTCACAAAATGAAAGAGTAACTATAGCTAAGGTTGTTATATAAAGGATTACAAAAGTGATGACTATGATTAGCACATCCATCTAGATAGTAAAAAAATGAGAAAAAGGTGTCCATGCTTAAACTAAAACATCATAGAAAACCAGAAAATGACCTAGGACTAGCCACAAATTATCTTCCCAAATGGAGTCATGAACACTGGACCTGTAAGGATTTGTCAACCAACGTTGAATATGGAGGCATGAATCACATTCCAAGGAGCCACCACAGTGCACAAGCCCTCCAAGAGTTGGACCTATGTGTTCAGGAGGATCAACGAGGAGAAAACTGAGTGTAATTGATTGAATGTGAACCACAAGCACTTGCATTAGGACCTGACCTTCATGAGCATGAGTTTTCTAACCAATCTGAGCATGAGCAACACAACCAATCTAAGCGCCAACAATTGAGCCATTATCTAAAACAAAAACTTTGAGCTCGAGCACCATGAGAAACATTTCATCTGCTCTGAAGCTGGGAGCCACTAAAAGTTGCATGTAGAAGACCATAAGTTGAAACCCTTCCCAGTGATATGTTGAGTGCCCTTCAAAAGGCTCTGAACCTCCACACTTGATTTTACTGTACCAATTTTCTTAGAGCCTACTCTGAATTTCCACCAACCTGGGGTCTAGGAGTGCCTCTTAATTCTTAGAAACAAAGCTTGATCCAGTGACATAAATCATAGCATGGATGGGAGGAGAAATTGTTAAGACAATTTGAAAATAGAAATTCTACATGGGAGGTGGCTTGATAGGTGAAATATTAACATGCAATGAGTCGACCACCCTGTGCTCTAGAGAAGTCAAGTGAACTTTGGTTGAATGAAAGGACCCAATGAAAATTTCAATGCAATCCTAAGACTCTAGGCCTGATATGAACAGTAAATACCCATTAAAGGGTTGACTCGAGGATGCATGTGAGCTATAAAAATAACTGACATTGCTACCTGATGAATGCATGTCTATACACAGAAGAGAATTGGTAGTGCCACTTTTTAGATACAAAGTCTTATCTAAGGAGGAATACCACCTTCATATGAGGCTTGGAACTACCAACCACGTGAGGAGGGAAAAATCATGATTTCCTACCATCATTAAACTGTGAGTTGCATCATACAACTCCTTTGAACTATAAATGACCAAAACACCCAAGAATTTAACCATTTGTATGCTTGCCCTAATGAGAACATTTGGTAGTCCAGGTGGCTTGTGATCCTGGTTTTGGAAATCATATTTATGGCATAATTCCTTGATCATCACCCATCGTGAGGTAGACTAATGTGACATTTATTAACGAGAAATAATGCATGTTTTTCCAGGTAAACACAATGTTTAGTTTTATAAAACCTATATTTACTACTAAATATTTGAATTTGACTTGTTACATTGTGTATTTTAATGCCCTAATGCATTTGTATGTTTCTAAGGCACCAAAAGGAGTTTGTTTAAAACTAAGATAAATTTACATGTTTCTTTTACAGGTTGGGTATAATGACATTCAACGCATGTTATTATTTGACACATCAATGCAATAAATGTGGAAATGCATTAGTGCATTGTACAAACTTAGGAGCACGAAAGGAAAAATACCAATAGGTTTCTTACCTTTGCTAGCAACCTCCACTAGAAATGGACAAGGGAGACATATTTAGGGGAGGTTCCATAAAAACCTCTATTAGAAGGTTTTTTCCTTGTAGTGATGATAAGAAAAAGTTTGGAGTTATAAATAAACTATAGTAAAATAAGGGTAAATGGGACCCTAACTCCCAAACCAATATTTAAATAAACAATTACAAGCCTTAAGACAATCAACAAATTTGCATGGAAATAAAAAGGATAGGAAGTTAAAGGAGGACATAAGGAAGTGGCACAACAACAAAAAAATTCCTTGTCACGATAATAATGTGTTATACTAGACAATATTTATTACCCAAATTAAAAGCCTTGGACTCCATTTCAACCTTAATTCCACCATATCTTGTGGATGGTGGAAAACAAATCATCAATAAAGAACTGAAAGTTACAATCCCCACTATAAAAATCTAGTTAGAGGAGTTAGAGGAGATCGAACAAGGTGAGAGACTCTTCCACTCATAGATGTGGGTAAAGGGGACACTTGTTCCATTTCATTATTGACAATGATAGTAGAAGAACCTAATCTCAGTGTAGGTCATTAAGAAGATGAATACTAACAATGCCATGCTCCCAACTATACACCATGAGTTGGTTGAGAGAGTGAAAAGATATTTGCACTAATGAGAAATGTCACCTGCAGTATGCCATCAATCCCTTCAAAGATGAGGTAGTGTGTGATGTTTCCTTGCTTGAAGTTTGTAATGTTTTGTTATAACAACCATATATTTGAAAGCATCATGCTATTTACTAGTTGATGCTCCATAGAATCATTATCACCCTAGGATATCATGGCTATCACATTATCTATGATTATTCCCAATAAATGGAGGGATATAATATCTAAGACTAAGAGATTTCTCATATTAATTTTGTGATTAGGAGTCAAGAAAATCATATATTGCCAAGGATTTTAGAAGGGGTCCATCTATGTGGTAGATATGGGTAGATTAGTGGGTGGAAAAATATAGAAACATCTTCACCTCACCTACAAGAGTATATTTTCATTTTTAACATAGGCATGGAATTGATTTGATATTGGGTGCCCCTTTATCTAATGGTCTTGTATATAGACACTCACTTCTAGAAAATAAGGAGATCAATGCTAGATTCAAGGGTTTATGCATTAGAGCCACATTTTACCAAGATCCGAATGTGATCCTCACCTTGCAGGAGCCCTATTGTGATGGTTCAAAGGAAAGATGAAACATGGAATATATGTATTAACTATATAATTTTAAACAAAATCCTAGTTAGAACTAGTGTCCCATACCCCATATTAATGATATACTTGATCAACACTAAGGTGACAAGATTTTTAACAAGATTGATCTTAAGTCAAGCTATCACTTAGTGCTAATTGAGTTGAATGATGTGTGGAACATGACCTTAAAGTATAAGGAAGGTCTCTTCGATTCGTTGGCTATTGCCTTTAGCTTGACTAATGTGCCAATAATTTCCATGAGGATGATGGAATGATATTTTTTTCCCATTCACTACTTGTTTTGTGGTCATATACATAGATTACATTCAAACATTAAATATAACCTAAAAAGGGAATTTGAAAAACATTTAGTGAGGGATGGCACCCTTATGAAAGCACAAGTTAGACACCAACTTGGGGAAGTGTCGATTCAGACTGTAGAGAATTAAATTTCTAGATAACATCATGGATGAGCATGTTGTGCATGTGAGTATGGCTAAGATTCAAGTCAACTACCATTGGATGGCCCCAAAGACACTAACAAATCTTCATAAGTTCTCATGCCTTATCTACTTTTACCATAGGTTTGTGTTGAGGTTCTCTAATCATACTACTTGAAATTTGATCTAGGTGACTAAGGGGTGGAGTCAAGGCCAAGTTTGTTTTGGCCAAGGCATATAGAAGTCACCTCCATTTCATAATGGCATGCATGAGTTATAATGTGGGTTGTTTTCTATGAGATGATGATGTTATTATTATAGTTAATGCATTCATTACATGTTGTGAGGTGGTGATTGACAAGGAATCCATCAATGGATCGAGAGGGATAGTTTATTTAATGATCTTGTGGGATCCCATACTCATCAGGGAGAATGTGTAACACTTTATGGGTTAGGGGGAAACTCAATCAACGACTTATTACAATGTTTCTTTTTCCTTGAATAATTTTCAATGGATATGGCACCACATTGAGAATATTGAGTGCTTGATATTGAAGTTGCGATGTCAAAGTCTAGGAAATGGCTAGCATGTTGTTTTCTAGTGGAGTAATAGGATTGGGCTTTGATTCCTAGGATTGTGCACCTTAGTGAGTCGTGGTGGGAGTTAGACCATTATAGTTTGTACTTATAATGATCTAGGCCATGTAAGGAGTGAAATGGAAGGTAGGAAAGGAAATGTGGTACAATCATAGAGAAATATAATAAAGAGTATAGTAATATAACAAAATCCCACTCTATATAAAATAGTAAAATATTGTAGAACAAACATTAGCTTAGAATAGTGGTAGTTTATCTCTAAAAGAGAGATATGTTAGGTACATTTTTTTTCCAAAAAGTTATTACAAGTGCCCAAAAGAGTGGCATTTTGACATAAAGAAAGAATCCTTATGGTCCAAAACCCTAACTATAGGAGGTGAAGCACCAAAGGCTAGTGGGTCTGAACCAGTCACTCATTAATTAAATTCTCAATGCTCTGAGACAAATATTTGATATCTACATCATGAAGGAATGAGAGATGACCATTTACAAATGATAAGCCTCGTATTAATATTTCTTCCGGTGCATTTTCACTTAAAATTTATGCCTTTTCAATAACTTATCCTTTAATTTATTTTATTATTATTATATATTTAGTATTATTTTATTAATATTTATTTTATTTTATTTATTATCTTTTAGGACTTACGGAAAACCGTATTGATTCAGTGGAAGAGGTGAATGGTCATCAATATAGACCTACACATAGATAAGTCCTTCCCTGTTAAGAAGCAATAGTCCTCATTATGTCAAGTTCCTACAGGATATGGGAAATATTTATTGCATTTTTATATTGGCGAGCCACTTACTTTGTTGAAGCCATTGTCCTACCTTGACAACTCAATAGAGTTGTATGTTCTATTGGCGAGTGGCCTTCGTTTTGGTCTTCATGATTCGATCCACTATAACTTGCTTAATGTAGTTAGAAGTGAGTTATGTAGGGGACAAATGCTTATCCACTTGTCAAGCTCAACAAAGGTGGTAAATATGGTCAGAATAGCCCCAAATTAAATATCATGTTCAAGCTCGGAAAGGAGGAGTACTTAAATTCAAAAGCATCCGAATTTATAAAGGGAAAAAAATGATATACATATTTATAACCACACTATAGAGATATAGTGAAAATTGACTTCTATTAATAAATGGGAAATGATGAAACTACATAAATGCAGAATGAAAACAAACTAGCTTGAACAATGATAGATAATCTTTGAGAATAGATGTGAGGGCTCCGCGCTTTTATTCTACTATGTTATAATGAGGTTCAAAGGCCCTTTTTAGCATAAATTAGCAATGAGAAAACCATAAATATACAAAAACCTAATCCTAAGAGATGAAGCACCAAAAGGCTTGTGGACCCTGATAGGGTAAGTTGGAATGTCAACTTCATGGGGACGTAACTTTGGCATACCATCTTTGTTTGGGGCAATCGGTATCCCATTGGAAAGGTATAATTGAGAAGTACATTTTTCCACTACACTCAAAATTCAAGAATTCCCAGTGCTTATTTCACAAAAAAAAATGTTTTTTAGGGCCTCAAAATGGCTCCATAATTTTAGGACAAAAAAAAACTGTTAAAAAACTGCCAAAATATAAAATTTGTTATGATCTAGTGGAATATGTGAGTGGCCATCGATATCAACCAGGATCAATCCTACCCTCTTAGGAATCAATGGTATCCATTGAATTTATTTCCTCCATTAGATGGGGAAACATTTGTTGAACATGACCTTTGGTGAGGCACTTGCCTTGGTGCTAGAGTTGGCCTTCTTTGACAACTCGATACAGTTGAATCCTCTATTGGTGAGTGCTCTTAATACATGTGTTGACAATCTGATTAATTGTTGTTTGTTTAATGAAATTTTGGTTTATCTCTATTAGTGTCAAGTACTATGTGATTTTTGTAGATATGTCGAAAAATGGTGGAAAGTATGGTCGAAGGAGGTCTACATTGAACATTGGGTGTAGGCTAAGGAAGAGGGTGATACTTAGCTCAAAATAATTGTCACCCAAAACCTTGGTGATTGTGTAATGTCCATAACGAAGCAGTCAAAACTTCTGATGGACCCCTAAAAGGTGTTCCTTCTGCAAATGCAACCAAACCTTGTCTCCCACTTCAAACTTGTGTCACACTCAACCCTGATCATGGCATTGTTTGTACTTAGAATTAATTTTTTACAAAATATCATAGACCTACCTATGGATATGTTGAATTTGTTCAATAAAATTGGTAGCTTTCTTGACTCCATATTGAACATGTGTATATTCCACCTGCATAGTTGTAAGGAGTAGTGCAACATCAATGGGACCTAATGGTTGAAATTCTGGGCCCACCTAAAAGGTGTTGTGGAAATTTGAGCTATGGATAGCTCTATTACAGTTGTGCTAAACATAGGGGATACTCTCAACCCATGTGTGTGGATGATTGGAGTTGTACATTCACAAAATGTGCATGATCATCTTATTGACAACCTCTATCTGGCCATCAATATGTAGGTGGAAGGAAATTGATTTGGTGAGCTTAGCGTCCAAAAATTACCAAAGGATTCACTTGAATATGCTTAGCAACCTGCTATCATGATCAAATATGATGGTTTGCGGGATCCAAAAATGTACCCACATTTTTGAAGAAGCACTTGGAAGTGGCTTATGTTTTGATACTCTTCTTGGAAGTAGTTAAAAAGGACATCTTAGAAACTCTATCAATGGCCACCAAAATAGTCATTGCCATGCTTGGTAGAAGGAAGGCTAGACATTTAGTCCATCAATATGGATTACCAAGGCTATTTAGGAGTAGGCAGAGGGGTGTATAGACCTTGCTTCTTAATGACTGGTTTGGCAATGGTGTAGGCGGCGAAAGACCTAATATAATTTCCATGATCCTATAGAATTTTAGGCCATAAAATGCTTCTATAGTACTACCACTATAATGTGCCTACCAAATCTACTTGGCACACTCACTTGAAGGAACACAAAGGTGGCCCAAGTAGCACAATAGTGCACCCTAGAGGTGGAAGTCTAAAACTTTCTTGTCTACCATCAAGATCTGGTATGTGGTAGCAAGTTCTGAGTCATTATTTTATAATTGTGGCCACCCAAAGGTATCATTCCCACAAGAGTCAAGAACTATGGTTAGCGCCACAAGTAGGGGTCGTCTGAGGTAGTGTGCAACATGATTGGGGCTACCCTTCTTGTATTTTGATGTTAAAATAGAATTATCATAGGTATGCGGACCATTTTTGATGGAGGTCATTCTGTAACTTCCCTTATGTCTACATAAATTGTAGAGGCCTATGATTAGTGTGGATGATTTATCCTTCCCTAGAATACAATGCTTCCATTGTCAACAAGCTTGCACGATGGAATACATATCGTTATCATAGGTGGGGTATCTTAGGATAATATTAGAGAGTGTTTCATTGTGATAGGCTAATAAATGTTTATGTTGAATGAGGACCACACTAATAACATAGTCAAAGGCATTTGCCTCAATTTGAAATGGATGTGCAAGTTTGTAAGTGTGAGGATTGGTGCAGAGAAAAGTTGGTGTTCCAGTTCATCAAATTTCTTTTGTTGTGACTCAAACGAAAAAAATATAATTTTTCTCCACCCTTGATCTCCTCATGTAATGGCCAAGCAATATAAGAGAACCCCAACATGAATCTTTGGTAGAAGTTAACAAGGCCCAAGAAGCTACGAAGCTCTTTTAGATTTGTCGGGGCTGGCCAATCTCGAATGACTTGGATCTTGGCTCGATCCACATACACACCTTGCTCATCAATAATGTAGCCTAGGTATTGGACCCGGTTCATGATGAAGGAAAATTTTCCCAAGTTAGCACATACCTTGTGTTGTTGCAGAGTGTGAAACACTTATTGAATACACTGTAAGTGTTATGCCTAACTCTTGTTGAAGATAAGGATATCATCCATATAATAACCACAACAAATTTGGTGAAAGGCCGTAACATATCATCCATCAACCTCAAAAAAGTTGACAGGGAATTTATTAAACCAAAGGGCATGACCAACCATTCAAAAAGACCCTCCCTGGACTTGAAAGTAGTCTTCCATACATAAGCTGGTTCTATTGAGACTTAGTGATAGCCAAATTTCAAATCAATATTACTGAAGTACTTGGCCCCCTTGAGTGGGTCAATAAGGTCATTAATCCAGGGAATAAAATATTGGTTCTTGACTGTGATTGTTCAAGGCTCGATAGTCAATGCAGAGTCATCAGGTCCCATATTTCTTCTACACGAGTACAATTGGGATTCCACAGGGTGGGGAACTTAACTGGACGTGCCATTTTTGGAGCAACGTTTGGAGATATCATTTGATTTCCTCGTTTTCTAGAAGAGAGTAGTGGTAGATTGACCCATTGGGTAGAGGCATGTTAGGGGTGAGACTGATTGAATTCTTGACCTGAAAGTGCAGAGGTGCCCCAATGGGTTAGGAGAAGATGTCTTTGTATTCTTCCATGAACTTATCCACTTGCCTCTTCTACGTGGAGTAACCCTATGTGGAGGCTATGAATGTGGCCACAATCTTCTCCTTGCTTTTAGAGAAAATTAGGAAGAAGACAAATTTCCTTATTCGGTAGATGAACTTACTACATTGCTTAGTATAGATCAAATAAATGGTAGTATATGGGGCTACCTCTGATATCATTTATAATTGTCTGCCCAAAGTAATAATAAGACTATGAGGTCTAGACCCATATATAGCATGATGTTTCCACAAGTATGGTTGGCTTGAAAGAACATCACAAAATTCAAGGGAAGAAATATCATACAATACCTCATCGTTGATGTAATAACCTTGGGTTAAAAGTTCATGTAATAAAGTTAATAGAGGCAAAATAAGACCAAGGTCATGGGACACATATTCCAAGTAGAATTTTGGTCAAAACATCCTAGTGGGTGTTCATTTTAGTTTATTATGGCTAAGAAAATTAGAAAACACAAAGAGGCATTAATTGGCATTTAAATATGAAAATAAAGGAAAACAAGAGGAAACGAAGATGAAAGGCCACAAGTTTTCATGAGAGGGAAATCGAAGGAAAAATAGAGGAAATTGAAGAAAATAGAGGCCTCAATAATAAAAAATCTTGTGAGGATTAATTCACAACTTTTGTTGGTTTAACTTTTTTAAGTTCAATTTTGGAGCTCTCTCTATTCTCTCATACTATTGCACACTTAGAGCATTGTTAGATCACTCTAGCATTGGAGAAATGAAGGGCAAGGAAAACAAAGGACAAACAAGAAAGGTTGGATAAAGTAGCTTCAACAGGAAGACTCACATGTAACATGTTGCATGTGCGATTTCCTAGCTGCATGCATTTATGTATTTGGTTCTCATACTATCATTGGCATGGGTTTTACCAAGTGCGGCAATGGTTTCAAACTTGCCTTGTCATTTCCATATAGCCATGGTGTGATGGGATTCTTTTTTTCTGTTGATCTTTGGATTGCCAGAACGTTTTGGAAGCAAGTGAGTTGGTCTCAGGAAAAGTCCAAATTGGGGGTGGAGGTGGTTTAATCTTTGGGAATACCTCAACAGGTGGGTGGAGACAGACAAATTCCTCAAGGTATTCGTGAAGAAATTCTAAGGCATCCAAGATTGTTTTTGGCTTATTGATCTCTTGATCATTTTTGGTGGGATCACGATAGCCTGAGGGTGGAGGTGATTAATCTCCGGGAAGCCTTGGTTGCTTATCTCTTGGTTTGCTTATGTGATATCTTGACTAGTTTTGGCATGCTCGTGGGAGCATGAGGGTGGAGGTGGTTTAATCTCTGGGAAGCCCTGGTTGTTTTTGTCTTGAGTTCCCACATTCATGCTTGGAATATGGCACAAGGGCGATTCACTGAAACAAAGATTTGGTTCAGCTCAATCTATGGTCGGGTGGTACATGGAAGTCCCTGACTTGGTTGGATTTCACATATGTTAATAATATTTATTTTCCTATTGTATTCTATGAGTACTTGTACTTGTTATTATGTGGCTTTGATGGTTTTTCTATCATGGGTATCATTCTGGTTATATGATAGTCATAAGCATGGTTCCATAACAAGTTCTAACTATGGATCTTGATATGTTTTGATTAGTTCATAAATGGATAATGAATGCATGACATAACAAATACTATTGCAACTATTATGAGAGGGCATTATACCTTCTTGATGATTCTGAGATAAGTTTCATACCCCTATGTTTAGATATGCATTTATGACCTGTATATTACATGTTCACGATATGTTTGACGAAATGCATGTCATGGTTGAGCCTAGTTAGGTCAAGTCCTTGATCAATTTTTGTATGAATGGTTTCGTACTGATGTTATTTATCATTCTGGAAACTCTCATTGAGTTTTGGGCAGTGGTATGTAGGCTAGCTTGAAATGGTGGCTTAGAATCTGGGACTACACCCTCTCAACTAAAAGGTTTTGGCTATAGCCGCACCCTTATAGGAATATTCATATAGTTGGAGCCCTATAACTACATGGATGCCTTGTCATGCATGAAATTGTGGTCCTAGGTCACTAAAAAAATAATCCAGCTCATGGTTTGGGAACTTGGAGTGGTTGTTTAACTCATGGGTGTCGTGTAGCTCCTAAGGAAGGTCAATAAAGTTCCATTTTGTCAACTTCATTTCCTTAAATATACTTAGGAGATTGGGTCATGTCATAGTATCCCTCAACTCATGTTTTCCCTGACAAGCTAGTTGAAGTGGGTTATATGTGGGAGGAGCACGTTACGGAAGGGCTTAATGCCAAGGGGTGGGTGACATTATTGGCTGACGTGGAGATCTCACCCTTGGCGGAGTCACCTAATGGTGTGTGGCTACGAGTGTGGTGTTTTCATCAGGCCCAACTACTTAATGACCTATTTTGGGATGAGGTTATTTTTACTCCCACTATAAACAATGAAATGCAATGGAGCACCCTTCACCCACATTTATGAGTGAAAGAGGTGCTCACCTTCCTCCAGACCTTTGGGACCATTTTGTTGGACCTTCGTGGTGGAAATAGTGGCATTGAGTTATGCATCAATGATATTTTCCCCTTGTTGAGGTTTGGTTCAGAGTTGAAACCTCCATTTGACTCTAAGGCTTTTAGCTCAACCACCAATGACTGCCTTGTACAACATTCATTGATGTTATGAGAGGAGCTCTTGTGGAACTCACATCTTTTTGGTGTATTTCTTTGTCTTCTCATTACCATTATTTGTTTGTGGCTTAGATGGGTTTTACTAAGGTGGTTCACCATGGTTATATCCTTTGTTTTATAATTTGGGGATGCCCTTGCTCTGCTTATGCTGTGAGGGATTTGCACATCTAAAGTCTCACTTCTTTTGTTTTTTTTTTGCTTGATTTTGACAACATATTGGTATGCTGCATGAAGTGAGGATATTTCGAGGGACTCTATTTCTATCTGGATGTATCTATGCATACAACCAAGATACCTGAGCACCAAATGTTTCTTAGAGTCTTTGATACCCAACTTGGTGTGTAAGTTATGAAAGATATTTGTGAACTCTAGCACTGTTTGGCCCCTCCTGCCATAGTGTGGTCCATCTCATGTACTAACCTTTGTAGCTTCCAATAGGGTAATATTTTCCTTAACAACATCCATAAAAGAGTCTCAAGTGGGTGCGAATGAAAACAATGCAGATTCCTTTGTGGACTTTTTCTCATGGTAAGTTTGTCAACAATCCTTGACATGGGGGGAAATTTTAAGTAGTGAAAAAGTAATATTTTCTTTATCTTAAAATTTTTGGACCGAAAAATACCCTTATGACATATTTAGCCATGTGTCTAGAGTATCCACATCTATTTGGCCTTAAAATATAGGAATAAAAAAATTAACTTGTACCTTGAAGGTGTGGTGCCTTCAAAGTGGCCACATGATAAAGATGCATCGTATTGGCATTTGTCGAAGGATCTGGGAAACATTATACATCATATCATTCCTTTGTTGCTCGAGGGATTCCTCGAGAAAAAATTTAATAAGATCTCTTTCTCCCTTATCTTTCTTTTCTTCCACCATCTAAGACAGTCAGGGTCAATGAGGAAGGTCTTGCAAGGGTTCAAAAAGTTTGATTCCAAACTCCTTATACCCCGACCTTGTTAGGGATATGCAAAGAAAAACATATAAAGAGTAGATTGTTTTGATACCACTGATCCAAATTTAT
>APFE031388960.1:0-20461 GCA_000404065.3 Pinus taeda | reverse complement strand
TATATATTGTTGTGGATAGGTTCAGCAAAATGTGTATTTTGATACCCTGTAGTAAACAAATTACAGCTGAACAAACTGCAAAATTATTCTTTGAACATGTATGGGTTCATTTTGGACTCCCCACTTCTATTATATCTGATTGAGACACCCGATTTGTGGGAAAGTTTTGGTCCAATTTGTGGGAACTAATGGACACCAAGTTGAAGAAAAGCATAGCTTTTCATCCACAAACAGATGGCCAGACAGAAGTAGTTAACAGAACAGTGATCCAACTACTGAGAGGATATTGCAGCAAACATCCTAAGCTTTGGGATGAGCACTTGTGCTATGTGCAACACGCTTACAATAGAGCCAAACACTCTTCTACACAGCGATCTCCTTTTGAGACTTTTTTTGGTTTCATAGCAAGGTCTCCTTTGGATTTTGTCTTTGGTAAAGATACCATAGTCGATAAACACAGTGATGTGGACAAGGTAACTAGGTTCATTGAACAGATCCAGGAGATCCACCAGCCAGTACAGAAGCAACTAGAAAAGGGCCAAGCCAAGTACAAGGCTAGGCATGATAAGCATCGGATGGAGCATAGTTTTCATGTTGGAGACCAAATCTGGCTGTACATCAGTAAGGACAGAATGCAAGGTGAAGGTAAAAAGCTAAAATGTATCAGGTATGGACCCTTCAGGATACTTGAGAAAATTGGTGAAAATGCCTTTTGCCTTGATCTCCTAGCTTACATGCACATCTACTCAGTCATGAACGCATATTGCTTGAGGTTGTTTGAGCCTTCAATTGTTGAGCACCCTAAAGAGCAGAGTCAATTACCTTCTGTTGATGACCTGCTACCTGAATATCTTAATGAGTTGCAGGAAGACACAGTGCTGGATAGGAAGGTGAGGATGACATGCAGTGGACAGGTGGAGTACCTCAGGATTAGGCTTAAAGGTTCGAAGCCGAGCAGTGCGAAGTGGATTGAGATTGGACAAGTGAGACAGTAGTTTCCTCACTTAGTCGATGCTTGAAGAAAACCAACTTTTGGTGGTCCAAAAGCTCTTTCATTAGGGAGGTCGTGATCCAAATCGGATGCACAAAAGACTGTCAAGAACTTTGACTGTATCGAGTTGAACAATTTTTTAAAGAAATCCAAAACAACATTAAAATCCCCCTAAACCAGTGGCCATGGCAGCTACCGTGAAACGACGAGGACCTCGGTCAAAGCGCACTAACCGAGGCCCATGGAGACTGTGCAGGAGGCCAAAATAGTGCTTGGGAGCCCTGGATCAAGAAAAGGAGGCGATTTTGATGCGTAATTCGCTAGGTGAACAGTGCCGAGATGGGGAGCCTTAGGCACTCTGTCATGTTGGGAGCCAGACGACCGCGGGCAGAAGAAAGTAAAAAGCGCCAATGTACGATGGTGGGACACACGGCCTGGAAACGGGCAGTTTGATTGGGACACCCTTGAATGGTAAGAGGTTTTGGAGAAAGCGGAGCGATCACAATCAACGATCGACACGTGGCAGTGGAGGTGAGAGAAAAACCTTCGTGATCGCACGTTAATGGTTGAGCAAGTTAACCACGCTCGACGTGCGTACAATGTTGGATCTGGAGGAGCCCAGGTCGGATGGATGAGATTGCGCCTGATGGAAAGAAGTGCAATCGATAGGGAAATAAGCTATGATTTAAAAAGGATTTGGAATCCGTTGACCGCCACGTGGAGGAAGAGCGTATTCGCGACATAACTAAAGGAACGAGCTGACAAAGCATGCTGGTACCAGTTAGATGGAGACACGTGGCACTCCCTGAGCGTTCATGCTGACGTCGAACAGGGAACTCCAAGCACAGCTGCAGGAGGAGAATCGACGCAGGTGGGAGAGGAACTGAATAGGCATAGGGTTGACTCGTTAAAGCCATGAATGGAGATAGTCGAAAATGGAGAGGAGAATTTGGGAGAAGAATCTGAGCGACTAGAGAGACAGTGAACAGTGAACCCTGAGAGGAGGACTGAACACAGAGAGCAGTAAAGCCAAGCAGAGGAGACAAAGGGCCGAGCTGACCACAGGCGGAATCGAGCGCCAGAGAGCTTGAAGATTTGAGCCTTCCCATAGAGGGATCTGTCTGGATTGAGCACCACAGTTAGCTCTTTCCACTGTAGACCAAAGGTCATAAAGCTGGGAGGAAGAAAAAGAGTTTGTGAACTCTGAGTCGCTTGGGGAATCCAAGAACCACCCTGCCAAGCAAAATCTGCTGTCAGGAGAACTCATATTGAGTCCCTGCATTGTAAATTCTTTGCTGTAAGACACAATAAAACAAGGCACCCACTGAAGCTAGACCAAAGACGTAGCCCTAGAGAATAGGGTGAACTCCTTATTAAAAACTGTTTGTATCTACTATTGCTTACTGTATTTCTCTACTGTCTTTCCATTTAAAATGTCTGTGTCTTGGCAATCTGATCGAATTGTTGTCTCAATAACACAGAACACACACCAACACATGAGTTTGTAATACCTTTTGTTTTAATAAATCTTCAACTGAGGTCACTCATAGGGTGATTATCAGATCATACATTTAGCGCTTTTGTCTTTTTATGCCCATGGTTCTCCGGTTCGCCATGCATCGAAGTGCTTAAGGCTCCCCCCCACTTCGACCCTGTTTGCCCAACAATGCGTAATTTGTGGTAAGCACTAACTACACATCAAAATCCACCTCCTTTTCCCGATCTAGGGCTCCCAAGGGCTACTTTGACCTCCTGCGCAGTCTCCATGGGCCTCGGTCAACGCGATTTCCTTTGATTGTCCATATGGAATACACCTATCGATTCAACAATAACACCTGGGTCACGAATTCATCATCTCATTGCCTTGTGTATCCTATGTTCAAGATTGGGTTCCATTTAATTAGTTGACCGAGAAAGAGGCATTTAATTCTCCTCATGCTGGGGCCATTTCCCTATATTCTTCGTAAAAAGTGATTCTTTCAACAGGGAATTGAAAGTCGATTTAGCATGGAGATTCCAGTCCTACATTCAATGGAGACAAATGAAAATAGCATGGGTAATGTTGGTTTTCATTGTCCAAGGTTGGGCTCCTATATTGGGCTCCAATAGGATTGCATTCATTGAAAATGTAAATATATCTTTCTTTGGGCTCTAAACATGGCATGGTATGCCTCCAGTATCATAATGTTCAACAAAGATAGTCCTTGCTAATCGCCTTTAACATGGATAATTCTGTCTTGGAGAACATGGATTGCGCCTCCTATGACTCTGAGTCCATTGCCATTTATGCAATTTTGGATGGGGTCCTCAAGACAATGGAAGGCATGCAGCTTGCCTTTAAGCAAAGAGAGAAAAATCCTCACAAATCTCTTTTGTTGTTAACCAATTCCAAGCTCAAGATAATGTATATTAAAATTGATCACCTCTTGAATCAACTAAGGACCAATGTGGCAACCATTCATAGCAAAATGGTGGAGATGAAGGATTTGTTTCTTGTTATGGTACAACTAGTTCTAACGAATATCAAATATGGTGAAGATATAGCGCAAAAAATAGGACATCTTTTCCATGCTCAAGAACACCTAGAATAATTTTAGATATGCGCCTCTAGTGGCAAGTTTTTGGATAGTTCTTGTATAAATTTTAGTTTCTAATATTGTGCAAATTGAGTATATATATATATTTTATATATTATATATATATATCGGAAAAATGTTCCATAAGCATAGGTTGCATATATATTGGGTATGTTGGAACTCACTGAACTATGTAAGGGTTTCTAGATTTTTTTTTTAATAGAAATGCTATAACTGTTGCTTCGACAAAAAAAAAATAGAAATGACATAAGTGCTTTTGAGATAAATATCAACCTTTAATCTATAATTGTTACTAAGAATATTCTAGAATATTTCATTGAAGTTAAATCCCTACCATCCACTCTAATAATTGCTGTTAATTAAATTAAAACTCTAGAAGCCCTATTCCATAATAATATAAATAGTATTATAATGAACTAACATACATTCATCTTAATTCCAAATATATTAAATATTGAGATGTATCAAATCTTTCAAAATGCAAATTTGATTTCTCTTAAAATTGGTTAAATGTGAAATTAAAATGAATCTATACTAACAAGTGTAATATACAACTTTGCTACTTAGTACATGTCTCTTATGCAAAAAGTTATTGATAGCTAAATTAAAGTAAAACAATAAAGAACTAAAATTGTAGATAGACAAATGCTTTCAATAATGAAAAATAAAAATATTAAAAATGGAGTTGCTTTATTTATATAAATAATGATGTGTAGTTATCCAGCTTTATTAAAAATGTTGAATAAAACATAAATAATGGTGAGCAGTAACAACTCCCACAATTGTATCTATCTACATCTTGTTCCTATTAATTTTTTATTCAAATACTTCATTAAATTATAGTGAAGAGTTATCACACGGCTTTGTGTTATGCACTTGACAAATATTTTTTTAAATTTTCTTTAATATAAATTTTATAATTGACAATTAAACTTAAATCCACGTAGAAATAATTATAAACCAATCAAAAAAATATATTTAAATTAAAACTTTCAAAATTAATTAAAATTAAAAAAAAATCGACACTTATAAAAAAAAACCTAAACCTATTTTTTCCCCTTCGGTTCCGATTTTTCCTGCTTTTGACACGATCCGTAGTGGCATGTTGCGAAATTCACTGGCGAAAGATCAGTGGCTTGGAATCACCCTCCACCCCATCTGGAGATCACTTTCAATATCATAATTACATTAATATCCCATCTTGAATTAATGTTAATTACCATAATTTATATCTCATTAAAAATTAAATTTAAAATTAAAAAATTAAGTATTAAATACTTCAAATCAACGAAAATAGATCGACACAAACAAAAAAAACCCAAATAATACATCATGGTCATATAATTACTTTCATATACTAACAATACTTATTATTATTATGATTTTTTTATTTATGGAAATTCACAATTATTCTAAAATAAAATGATTTCATTATATTATATAATTCACTAATGGTTATTTTTACGGCTAGTCTCACTACTAAATTAGGAAAGGTTTTCTCACTCCGTAAAAAAACAAACACTTACTATAAACTCAAAATATCACAAATATTCAACTAAAAAATTGTGTCGGTTGTCGGCAGGAGGTGGTGGAAGACACTCACACATCAAATCAAATAATGATAATGAAAGCACATCAAACGATGATAATGAAACCACGCCAGTGTCATCTCTTATTTCTTTTGGCCCTTTCCTTACCATTCACTGCCACTACCAAAACAAGTGCAAAATAGAAGCTATTTCCTGTCACTTAACTTCAAGATATGTAAATTAAAGTTAAAAACAATAAAAGAGCTATGCGACATTGGCTATGAGAACCGTCTAACAAAATATTGGCCATTTGAATTGACTACTAGAATTCAATTGCTGGCAGGAAAAGCATTTCCTTCCCACATTTACTGACGGTTGATTTACTCTCCAAAAAGGTGTTAAGTTCTCAAAAAATGTGTTAAGTAATTCTAGGGATTTGTATATAGATAGGATGCTATTAGTCTAAGTGAACTAATTTTGATGTCAACGGTTTTTGAAGAAATCAAATAAAATCAGATTGATTTTGTAAGTTGTCAAAAAAGTTTTGTTATCGGCCATGAAATTCAGTAGGAGATTGAATATTGCGATCAAAATTCACTAGTAGATTTGAGATCAAAATTCACTAGTAGATTTGAGATCAAAATTCAGGCAAGTAGATCTACCATTAAAATATAAGATGTAAGCATGTGGTTTGATTTGTCAGTAGGAATTCCAAAGCGCAGTAGATTTTGTGTGTGCATTGCATCCATCATCAAAGCGCATTAGCTATTGTGTGGACACTACATCCATCATCACCCACTAGATGGACATTGTTTAGAAAATTTCTTACAATATAAATAGCTATGAAAATCTACATTCAATTACATTAATTCTTAAATTTTTACACAAAAATAAAAAAATTTACACGGTTTTTCTGGCCATTTTTCACAATATAAACAACTATAAACATCTACATTAAATAAAATTAGCTTTTTAATTTTTCCTAAAATAAAAGTAATTTGATTGATTATTAAAAACAAACATATGATTGATTATTAATATCTTTAAATAATGAGAGAACTTGATGAAATTTATATTTAATTTATATTCTAATTTTTAGCAAAAATAAAAAGAATATAATTGGTTATTAAAAACAAATGTTGTTTGGTAATTTTGAATTGTTTAGTAATTTGGGGTTATCCCAAAACTGGAATCAATTTAAATTTTTATTAAATTTTATAATAAATTAGTTTTTAATATAACAATGGTTATGAAAACAAACACTAGTTAGTAATTTGGGACTATTGGAAAATTTATCAAATTGAAAAATTATATTATTTGATATAATTGGTTATAGAAAACACATTACTTATTAATGTTCATTTTAAAAATTTGATTTATATTTTCAAATTTTGTAATATTTTTTTTAAGTGGATTTTGGGGAAAGTTCCGAATTATTCTGTTTTATCTAAATTTGTCTAGGATGTGGGAGTGCTCATTGAAATCACAACATTGGACATAGAACTGGAGTTGAACAAACACCAAATTCAAACATGCCATAAACTTTTTACAAAATTTCTATTAAATTTTTAGTAAAATTATATCTTTTATTATTATTTAAATTTTAGTTTAAAATAGAAAAATTAAATAATCCCAAAAAACTGGATCATATAAATGCAATGATTCCTAAGTTATTAAGGATCTTATGAAATGTATGACATCACTCACCTAATAAAATAAACTTTTACTTCGATAAAAGACAATTACTTTACATTAAATTTAACACCCACAAGATCTCTTAAAGTAGAAATAAAAGACAATTACTTTACATTAAATTTAACACCCACAAGATCTCTTAAAGTAGAAATAAAAGACAATTACTTTACATTAAATTTAACACCCACAAGATCTCTTAAAGTAGAAATAAAAGACAATTACTTTACATTAAATTTAACACCCACAAGATCTCTTAAAATCTACTTTAGCATCTGCATGCTACTATTTTTTTTCATATTTTCTTATCCATGCATATTTTGTAACACAGGTATTTTACTATTCATAATACCAATTACACTGCAGGCATAGGTTGATGAGCTTATGTTTGCATTTCTATAATGTGCAATATTTTGTGTAAGAAATGTTGACATCCTTCTCAATTTTTTTTTTAAACAATTCTATAAGATATGAATTCTTTTAATAATGGTTGAATATTTTTTTTTTTTTTTTTGATAATGGTATACGGAAATATTTATTTGATAATAATCTTAATAAAAAATGTTAATTTGAATTGGAAATTTTGTACCAAATTACAACCTTCCTAACAACATATTATATATATGAATCAATTCACTATTCACATCATATTATGTGTATGAATCAATTCACTATGAATCAACTCCAACTCATTATTCACATCACACGTTACTAGACAAGGATTTTATTTAAACTCTTTGACTTTTAAACTAATATAGGATTTTATTTAAACTCTTTGACTTTTAAACTATTATTAATATTTTAATTTATATATATTTATTATTTACTTGAATTTCTATATTTATTGACTATTTAACTTATTTATTTATTTTATTATCTTTTATTTTTTTTTTATTTTTTTTTTTTTTAAACTATTTTTATAATAATTATTAGTTATATTGTAATTTTCTATCTTTTTATGGGGATATCTTTTTGACTGTGATATTATACTATCTATGCATTTTTAATATATATTAATAATAGGTCTTTACTTTTTATTTTAAATGGAATAATTTTATGATTATTCTTTTTAATTATTGAACAACTAATATTTATAAATCTTTTATGCTAATTTTTTATTCATTTTTTTTTATTTAAATTAAGATTTATGTCCTTACTTATATTTTATTTAAAATATAATTAACTTATATTTAATTAAAATATAATCAACTATTCTCTATGACTTGATTTATTAACTTGGTTATTCTAACATATATTTGCAATTATAAAATTGTCCATTTATAAAGAAATTAATTACTGAACTTACTTATTTAAATAAATTATGTCCTTCCTAGTCTAACTAGCCATTCCCTGATCAATCTAGCTGTTATCATTTTAGCCATTTCATTGGACATTCTACACGATCTATTTATAATGCATAGCAAGATCTGCTCATTCAACTTGTCCTGACAATGAACCACACTGGTTTGTTCAAAACGTGTGGACAAAAAATATCTCTATGTGATTTTCGCCGAAAATTCTTCTCAAAATTGATATGGATCAGAGAAGCCTAAATTCTTTAAGGATTTTTCAATTGTGAAATTGGAAGTATTTCCGAATAAAGTGCGAAAATTTTCAATCAATCACAAAGATAAAATTAAATAAAATAATGCTAACATAATAATTTTTTTTTTTTTAATTTTACTTTAATAAAACTCAAATATATAACATGTTTGAATAAATTAATACTAGGTATCCTCCGAGGGAGGTATAATAAATCAATAAAATCAAATACAAAAATGTTGCAAACAATGATACCAAATGAAGTACAACCTAATTTTAATGAGCTGATCATTTGATTTTCATTCATGCAACCTTAATAAATCAATAAAGTCAAGTACAAAAATGTTGCAAGCAATGATACCAAATGAAGTGCAACCTAATTTCAATGGGTTGATCATTTGATTTTCATTCATGCAACCTCTGGCGTTTTAAATTTGTTATCAACCCTCCAACAGATTTAAAAGCAAAACATGCGTTCTATTCCAGGACATGGTGTTGTACAAATCAGAGGGTACGTGCGGCAAGAGGGTGATTATTTTTCTCGGAAAAAAAAAGTACAAATCCAACTTGCATAGAAATGCACCAGCTCCAAGGATCGTGTGAATCGATTGGTTAGTTCAAACATCACACAGGCACCGTGTCACCGACGATCGAATTATAGTCAGTTCATGGTAGCGTACACCCACCCCCTTCGAGATAATTTCAAATAAAATAATAGTAACATAATACGGAAAATTTTGTTTTATAAAATTTGACTTTAATAAAATTAAAAATTTATAAAACATTTGACTAAATTAATTAATACCTGATCAAGTAATTATGGAATTGTTTCCCATAATATGCCCCACTCCCGCCTTGCTATGCTCATTATGTAATCCACCACGGATTCCGCCCCTTCAGCACTGTATAGTTTTGCAGTTTACTTGGTTTGCGTAGTGGTAGGGATGGAATTTTACTTAATTTTAAAACAAACCAAAAATATTTAAAAACTGAATTTGAAATCAAAATATTAAAATATTCCAAAATAATTCAAAATTTGAATAATGTGCGCATTGTGTTATCTTCAAAATTTTATAAATATTTCGAATTTTTCGATACACATACACCATATTAATATTTCATACAAACACACACTGATTTAAAATATTTCAAACCTATGTTTACATGATATTGGACACACTGTTTGCTTAAATGTTATCATGATGAGGAAGTTGGGACTGCAATCAACTTTTTCCGGATAAGATAGTACAGCTACCAGTATATTTCCATAGTTTTCTCTCCAATGACGTGGCTAAGTCGTTGCTTTGGATAAGGATTAATTTTGGTTTCTCTTTTGAATGTTCATAGCTTCAAAGTTTGAAGTCATAAATCGATGAGAACTTATCTTTTAAGTTTAGCAAACAAAGAATTGTTATAGTCTTTCTGCCTTTTTTTTTATCTAATAAATTTAGTGGACATCAAAATTATAGAAACAGATACCAATAATTATTTAGAATTGTTCTACTCGTTTTTTTTGGCAGATAGACATATATAAACCGATTCTGGGTGGATGAAGGTTTGTTGACATTTTTTTTAAATATTTTAAACGAGAAGTGGGATTGAATTTGGAGGGAATATATGGTTACTACTATGATTGGGATCTACGACTTTGATTGTGGTTACAAAAGAATTTAATAAATATTTAATATATTTGAAACGATGATGCTTCATTCCACATGACCGTTTAGTAGTTCTCATGTAGGGAGCGACACCGAGGTGGCCTTTGATCTCCCCAACGTGGCCGCCCTATACATTCAATGCAGTGGTCGTTTTACATTACAGTACACACATAGATCCATTTCGTTTCCACCGGCTTGATTTTTGACACGATAACCTTTGCGACTTTTTACAAGAATACAATGCTCCACCAACTCGTTACAGGAGTATATTTATCTAGTAAATTTGTGGTTCTGAACGGTGTGTTTTTTTGATAGGGAGATCCATTGTTTTAAAAATTTGTAGGATGGCAAAGTTTTTCTCAGACTACGGGTTGTCCTTTATTTCGATTGACTTTGATCTTGTTTCAAATTTTGTTTCTTCTATGTGTGGTTTTGCTTCCCATTGAGAGATTCAAGACCTTCGCTCTGATAAGGCTAGTGCCTAGCAATCGAGAAGGGAACCCAACCGCTTGGCTCATTCCCAAGCCGATTTCACATAGGAGGTTTCTATCTCTAGCGGTATGTATGTATATAAATACAAGGAGAAAAATGGTCGAAAATCTTGAACATGGGAACCATCTCCTGTAATTATATATATTCTTGAAAATCTATGGAAAAATTCAGTAAAATCAAAGCATAATTTTTCTCGGTGAAATGAACCCAAAAATTTTTTGAGGACAAAAAAAACTGTTGTTACTTTCAGCAAAACTTCACTGGTAGAAACACTTGAAAATTTTATGTGTATTCATGATCTATAAATTATCATGGATATTTAATTAGACAATTTGTCACAACATAAATGATAAATTATATTAAAAATATGAAATTCTACACTACTATAGTTTTATTAAACTACTAGATCTATTTAATTGTAATTAGTGCATGGATGTGAATGAAAATTATCTAGAAATTAGACAACAAGAAAATAAGCTCATTCACACATATAATACACAAAATACATTCTGGGAAACCTTTTTGAGAGAAAACCCACCAGGAAAGTGAGATCATTTTGCTCTCTTTCTCTATCTAGAAATATGGCTGAAAGTGCAAAGAATTAAGGCCCATAGCACGTGAGTTGTTACAATACACAAATACTCCATGTGTGCTCTACCTCCTATTCCTTTTGGCTATATTTTATGAGCTATGGAGAAAAATGCTCTCAAAAGAATGAAATGCCTTTTGCTCTTAGTGGCTCGGTTACAACATAACTTGATAGCCTTCTAGTGGTTAAGTTTTACTATATCAACTATTAACTAGAGTTATGATATAGACTTTTCTAGACTATTTTACATCACAAACACATGGCTAGCCTTTTTTCATGAATAATGGGGGTTGACATGGCATCCTCCAAATTATAGGTGTGAAGATAGAAAGATCAACTTTTGAGTGACATAAATTTTGCATACGGACTCCGATTTACATGCTTCTTGCGTCATTGAAAATATCTTTGTGTGTATAACAACATTAAAAGGTGTGATGCTAAAGCGGCAAAGTTTTACAAAAAAAAATTGTTTGATGCCTCAAAACACTCCCAAAAGGTTTCAGATCTCGTTTTTCCAAAGTCGGTCTTGCTGGTAAATATAGTTTTTGTGAGTTGATTCTTCCACTTTTTCCACTTTGAATGCATCAATAAAGATGACAAACAATATAGTAATCCAATATGGATCATACCTCCCCATTTTGAGAGGCTTTTTCTCTCCAAAAGCTTCTACTGAATGAGGTGAGGGAAATTTTCTTCCACATTCTCTCTGGTGTACCATTTAGCTTTGCCTAGAAGTTGTCCCATCAACCCAATCTGCCAAGGTCATGTTTCCCTTGTCTTGTAGTTCTAGAAGTCTTCTTCAAAAATGTATCTTTTGTTAACTCTGCTTAAGAATCCGGTGAGGAATCCTCCACATAAGGTAGGATTTGTTCCTCCTCTTGATCTAGCATGGAAGGCTCATAAAGTTTCAAAATCTATACATTCTCAACTAATTAAATGCACATATATGGTGGTAAACTGAGTCGATAAGCATTATCACCCACCTTTTCAAGTATCTCAAAGGGACTATACATCACAGCCTTGATTTTATTTCCAGGCCCCTACAACCTCTCCTTGTTCAATTGTATTCATATTTTGTCTCCCACATTGAACGATTTCCCTATTCTATGTTGATCATGACTAGCCTTATACTTCCCCTATGACTTTTGTAGTGTTTCCTATACCAGTAGATGTATCTATCTGATCTTCTCTATAATTTTTTCAGCCCTCGAAGAATCTCCTGTAAGATTTCCCTTCACTCCTTCTTGTTGCCCATATGCAATATCTATAGGTGAAGGTGGAAAATATCCAAAACAAGTCTCAAATGGGGACTTTCTTGTAGAAGTGTTGACTTCTCTATTATAAGAATGTTGTACATCCCATATTTTCATTCTAGGTATTCACATGCTTCTAGTTCTATCCCCTCAGAAGTTGCACCAAAGTCTTGTTGACTACTTCTGTCTACCCATCTATTCGTGGATGAAATGTTGTAGATCTCTTCAACTTTGTGTCCATCTTATCCCACAATGTAGTATAGAGTGCACTGAGAAATATTGTATCCCTATCTCAAATGATGCTCCTTGTTATCCGAATGTGCATCCAAACCTATCCAAAGAACAAGTTTGTTTCTCCTTTCCAATTGATGGTATTTTTACAAGGCATTAGAACACATATATTTCTGAACCTGCCAACTACCATGGATAGGTAGTTATGTCCCTTCCTAGTTTTCTGTAAACCTTCCACAAAATCCATGGAAATTATTTCCTAATGATGAGTAGGTACAAGTAAAGAATTGTATATATATTGTTTCCTAATGGTAGGCTTGCTAGTACAACAAAGCATGCATCATCTTATGAACCTAGCTACCTGCTCTTACATCTTGGGCCAATACACATACCTCTACAAGTTAGCCATGGTGTTCCATACACCAAAGTGACCTACAACCTTAGAGGTGTGAGCCTCTCTAATAAACTGCAATCACTCACCTTTCACTACATATAACTTATCCAGCTTGTAGAGTAACCCATCTTGGAGATGGTACTCAAAGGTGTTGTCACTATCATGCACATGGCTCTAGCTCTAAAACTGCTAATACACCTCATTGAAGTTCTCATCCTCTGAGTACGCCACTTTGTATGCATCATGAGTGAATGTCTCCATACGTAGAAGAGTCCCCAAAGTTGTAATCTTCTATGTGAGTGTCCTCGAAAGAAAGTCGGCCAACTTGTTTATGCTTCCCTTCTTATATTTAATCACCAAATGAAACTGTTATAAAACCCCATCCACTTGTAATGCTTGGTCTATTGTAGCTTTGTTTAGGCCTACAAGTATTGTAATGGTTGGTTGTTTGTGTGGATTACTATCTCCTTTTGCATTAGGTATTCCTTCCACTTCTTCATAGTTCATACCACGAAATATAACTCCTTGTCATAGGTATGGTATTTAAAGGCTACCCCATGAAATACTTCAGAATGGTAGCATACATGCCTTCCTCCCTACCTCAAGACAACTCCCATAACATACCTGCTCACATATGTCCTCACTTCAAAGGGCCATTGCAAGTTTGGTAATGCCATAATTGGTGCTTGATTGACCTTCTTCTTTAACTCATCGAAAGCCCTTTCCTGACCTTTGCCCCACTAGAAGCTCTTACCACTTGATGTCATGGTGTGGAGCAGTGTTATTACCACTGAAAACAAGGCTATGAATTTCCTTAGGTAATGTGCTACCCAAATGAAACTCCTAACCTTAGAAACATTAGTAGGCACTGAACACTTCATGATGGCCTATATCTTCGAAGGATCTATCTTCAGTTCTCCTCCACCAATCATATACCCTAGATACACCAAATATTGTATTGCAAGCTCACACGTCTTGAGATTTTCTAGCAGTTGGTGCTTCTTTAATGTTTCTCACACCTACGTTAAATGTAAAATATGTTCCTCCTAGGTAGCGCTATATACCATTATATCATCAAAATAGACAATAACAAATGAATCTATAAAATGGCGCAATATATTATTCATTAATCTCATAGACATAGTTGGTGCATTGGTGTATTACACAAGCCAAATGGCATGACTAACCTCTCATACAAACCTTTCCTAGTTTTAAAGGCGATATTTTAGGTATCTTCCTCTTTGATTCGAACCTAACGATATCTAGACTTCAAGTCTAGCTTGGTGAAGTATTTTTCATGATACAAATGATGCCACAAATCATCTATCTGGGAAGGGGGTACCTTTTCTTACCATGATTTTGTTCAATTCCCTCTAATATATATGCATCCACCAAGTCCAATATGTCTTTGGCATAATTATGATGGGTGACCCACATAGTGATGTACTCGGTCGAATCACACCCTGTTCTAGTAGCTACTGCAACTGTTTCTTCACCTCATTTGCTTCTATAACAAACTCCCTGTATATTTGGCAATGGGAAGTTCAACAATAGGTCGATCACATGCTCCACTTCTCTCTTAGATGGTAACCCTTTTGGCTCTAGGATCACATCCTTGTATGCCTGTAACAACTACTCCAATTGTTTTTTTTGTTTCTTAGTACACCCATCCAGGGATACCTTGCCTCTTATTGAATCCTCTTCAGACTGAATCTCCTTAAAATAATAAAACATACTTCTTTCTAGAACTAATCAATTTCTTAGCTTGGTTGGCACTTGCTAGCAATATTTTCGACTTTCCCTTGTGCACATTGATTATGAATGATTTTCCATCCTTGACAAGCCAATGCTAGTCTTCTCTCCTCATGAATATTGCATCACGCATGTACATGTATGGACTCCCAAACACAACTCCACATACATCAAGGGGAACCACATCTAGATCTACTTCATCAATAAAATAAAAAGTAGAAAATATAACTTGGCATTATTTAATTACCTTTAGCTCTGCATCTTTATTTACCTATCCTAATGGATGTGGGTTTGGATGATCACAAACTTCCAGCCCCAACTTCTTGAATAGCTCTGCTGCAATGAGACTCACCTACGATCTTGAGTCAAACATAGCATAAATATTTGTCTTCTTGACCTGTATCTTTATATCGAAGATTTTGGTCATTTTTTTCTCTTCTTGTTGCTGAAGGCTACTCAAATTCACCTCCATCTATACTGATGTACACACAATCTTCCCATCCATGTAGAAGCTACTTTCAACTTGGTTGCTTGAATCCATGCCCATCAGATTCTTCTTGTTATTATATTTCTTCTTATTCTTCAAGTTTAGCTCTAGATTAAACTTCCAACACTTCTCCTCTCTAAGGCCATCTATGCTACAGTGATTTCTACAATATTTGCACTGGTATGCTGTGGTTTTCATCCTATTATCTTTCCCCCCTTTTTACTTCTTCTTTCCCTCGTTAGAAGCATCTTTCTACTCCTTCTTCAATCCATTTGATTGTGCATTGTTCAAGCCTATGTTCTCTAGGTAATGGGCTTGTACACAAGCCTCATCCACTGATTTAGGCTTGATTAGCATCACTTGTTCACGTAGATGACAATGCATACCCTTGAAATATTTGAGGAGTGCATCTGTGTTCTTTGGAGAGATACCTAACATTATAGCCATTTGTGTGAATTTTGTGGTGTACTTCTAAATGCTTTGACTCAGCTTTTTCTTCAAGTAATTCCATTACATCCATAGGTCCTCCACATACTGAATGAGATAAAACTATGACTTAATGAGTGTTTTGAAATCATCCAACTTAGTCACTCGAGGTTCTCCTTCTAACCTCAATGTTTCCATGTGACTCTGCCACCAAGTCGGTGCATGGCCCTCTAATTACAGACACATGAATGAGATATTTTTTCCTTCCACGATATGATGGACATTGAAATGAACTTCACGTTGCTTTAGAAAGTGGTCGAGCTTTAGAGCATCAATATCGCCGTGGCATGGCTTGATATCGACTTTTGTTTCCATTTGAACCAAAGACTAATTCATGGCACTCAAACTGGGTTGATCTTTTCTAGGTTCTTTCTTCAGTTGGATATTCATGTCTTCCTGGTCTCCATATCCCCCTTCTCATTTGTCCTCTACATTCGAACCCTGATATTCTCCAAATATCCCCAGCTTATTTCTTAGGGCTGCCATGAGGAGGTTTACATTTCCTTTTATATCCGCGACTTGTCATTATAACTGTGAAAACCTCACCTCTATAGGATCATGAGGGTCATTTATAGATTCGTTGGCCATGATTAGGGTTTTACGATTTTTTACCTTAGCGACCTGGATCACCAACAAATATCCACAAATACCCAAAGAAATTTTCTCTAATACCAATGTGATACGTAAACCACTGTGGATATCTCACTCGATATTTCATTACAATAAATCTGATAGTATTATATTAAAAATATGAACTTATACACTATTATAGTTTTATTAAATTATTAGATTTGTAGATTTAATTGTAATTAGTGTATACACGCGAATGAAAATTACAGAAAATAGGCAACGAGGAAATAAGCTCACACACACACACATAAGACAAAAAATATTCTCTAGGAACCTCTGAGGAGAAAACCTAGCAGGAAGGTGAGGTTGCTTACTCTCTTTCTTTGTATGGAAATATGGTTGCAGATACAAAGAATTAATGCATGTGGCCCATGGCCTACTACAATGCACAAATCCTCCTTGTGTGCTCTACCTCCTATCCCACTTGGCTCTGTTTTCTCACCATGGAACATAATGGTTTTGAAAAAATGGAATGCCTCTTTCTCCAAGTGGCCCAGTTATAACACAATTCGATAGCCTAATAGTGGTTAAGTTTGACTATTTCAACTCTTAGCTAGAGTTACAATATAGACTCCTCTAGAGTATTTTACATCCAAAACACGTGGTTAGACTATTTTCCATGAATAATGAGTGCAGACGTGACATCCTCCCAAATTATAGGTCTGAAAACAAAAATGTCGATTTCTTAGTGACATAACTTTTGCATACAAACTCCGATTGACACATTTCTTGTACTGTTGGAAAGATATTTGTGTGTAGAACAACATTAAATGTTGCATCATGAAGGCAACAAATATTGACCCCCCAAAAAATATCGTTTTATGCCTCAAAATGATCCAATAAGGTTTCAGACCTTATTTTTCCAAATTGATCCCCACAAGTAAAATTGGTCCCATGAGTTGATTTCTCAAGTTTTTCCACTCCAAATGCATCGATATAAATGAAAAAGAATATAATGATCCAATCCAAATAAATTCAAATAAAAATTGACAAATAAACAAAATTGAAATTTTACATAATTTTCATAAGTATTTGTGTCCTAATAAATAGTGATGCTCAATAGTCATTGCAACCATACATGGGAGGAGTATGTAGGAATGAAATGTAATATTTTAGTTAAAAATGATTTTACAGACCTTCCATAATCAGAAATGCAAATGCATCTAAACCATTATACAGGCCATGTGGTAACTGGAAAAAAAAAATATATATGGGTAATATAAAATATTAAAAGAACTCTTCTAGTTTGGAATTTAAGATTTAACCAAACGTTGGCAAGACCTGTAACCAAAAAGAACTTGTAAGCGTAATACATTTTCACTTGGGAGAAAAAATTATGTTTAAAACCGTCTTTAGGAGGGAAAGTTGTCTCAGAGAGCATACCAGCTCCTGTCGAACCCTGTAAAAGGGCATAAAAAAAATATAACATCAGAAACAACTTGTGTTTCGAGCCAGTAAGAAAACTCTGTCAAAAGTAGCAACACAAATGAGAGAGTCAACCTGTGGAGGAAACGCTACCTTTCTTGTTCTGCACCCAATAGAGGAACTCTACAAGAAAAAAAAATATGATATCAGCATGCATTCAGCTAAGAATATTTCTAATTGATCTGATATTCACCCTATGAGTGACATCAATTAAAGATTTATTAAAACAAAGGTATTACAAACTCATGTGCTAGTGTGTGTTCTGTGTTATTGAAGCAATGGATCGCTCAGATTGTTAGTACATGGACAAAAAAATGGAAAGATAGCAGAGAAATATAGTAAGAAAAACACAAACACAAACACACAAACAATTTTAATAAGGAGTTCACCCTATTCTCTAGGGCTACATCTCCGGTCCATCTTTCAGTGGTGGCCTTGTTTTATTGTGTCTTTAAGCAGAGAATTACAATACAAGGACTCAATGTGAGTTCTCCTGAAGCAGGTTTTGCTTGGCAAGGTGGTTCTTGGATTCCCGAAGCCACTGGAATACATAGACTCTTCTTCTTCCTACCAGCTTTGTGACCATCTAGTCTACAGTGGCTAGAGCCCAATGTGGTGCTCAGCCTGGACAGATTCCTCTATGGGATAGCTCGAATTTCTCAAGCTCTCTGGTGCTCAATGCTGTCGTTGGTCAGCTCAGCCCTCTCTCCCTTATACTTTTGCTTTGGCGTCTTCTTTCTCTGTGTATTCTTTCTTCCTCTCAGGATTCTGGTCTTCTTTCATCTCTCCGACTTCACTGTGTCTTCCTTTTCACTGTTCATGGCTTTTAGCCATTTGAACTCATATCTGTTCGTTTCCTCTTCCGCCTTTGTTAATTCACCTTCTGCAGCTGAGCTTAGAGTTCCTTGTTCAGGGTCAGCATGAATGCTCAGGAAGTGGCCATGTGTCCTCCTCTAAATAGAACCAGCTTGCTCCTTCGGTCTGTTTCTTCAGTTACGTTGTGGATGCGTTCTTCCTCCACCATGGCGGTTAACCGGATTCCAAGCCTTTACAAATCATGGTGTATTCCCTCATAGATTCTACGTCCTCCATTAGGCTTGATCTCAGCCGCCCGATCTGGGACCTCCAGATTCGATGCCATACGCATGTCCCTTATGGTTCACTTTCTCGACCGATAACGCGCGATCAATGGTGGTTTTCTCTCACCTCCGCTTGCCACGCGTCGATCGTTGAGTGGGATCGCTCTACTTCCATCCGAAACCGTTTACCATTTGAGGGTGCCTCAATAAATACCGTCGGTTTCCAGAGCATGGGTCTTGCCTTTGTATGTTTAGTGCTTTTGCCTTTTTCCGCCTGCGGTTCTCCGGTTTCCCATGCATCCGAGTGCTTAAGGCTCCCCCCACTTCAGCCCTGTTTTCCGAGCTAATCACACATCAAAATCGACCTCCCTTTCCCAATCCGAGGCTCCCAGGGGCTAGTTTGACCTCCTGCGCAGTCTCCATGGGCCTCGGTCAGCATGCTTTGATTGAGGTCCTCGTCGTTCCACACTGACTTCCATTGCCACTGGTTCAGGGGTGTTTTTTTATCACAATTCTGAATCTTTTAGAGATTTGTCCTGACCTGATACAGTCATGGTTCTTTGACAATCTTTCATGGATCCAATTTAGTTCATGGCCTCCCAACTGAAAAAGCTTTTGGACCACCAAAAGTTGGTTTTCTTTCAAGCATCAACTAAGTGAGGATATTGCTGTCTCACTTGTCTAATCTCAATCCACTTTGCTCTGCTTGGCTTCAAACCTTTGAGTCTAATTCTGAGGTACTCAGCATCTCCTTTGTGTGTCATCCTCACCTTCCTATCCAAGAATGTGTCTTCCTGTAATTCATTAATATATTGAGGTAGCAGGTCATCAATAGAAGGCAATTGACTTTGCTCTTTAGGGTCATCAATCATTGAAGGTTCAAATAATCTCAAGCAATCTTCATTTACAACTAAGTATATGTGCATGTAAGCTGGTAGATCAAGGCAAAAATAAATTTCACCAATCTTCTCAAGTATCCTAAAAGGTCCATACCTGATAGGCTATAGCTTTTTACATTCACCTTGCATCCTGTCCTTGCTGATATATAGCCAGACCTGGTCTCCAACTTGAAAACTATGCTCCATCTGATGCTTGTCATGCCTAGCCTTATATTTGGCTTGGCTCTTTTCTAGCTGTTCTTGTACTGCCTAGTGGATCTGCTGGATCTGTTCAATGAACCTAGTTGCCTTGTCCACATCATTATGTCCATCAACCATGGTATCTTCACCAAAGACAAAATCCAAAGGTGACCTTGGTATGAAACAAAAACAGGTCTCAAAAGGAGATCTCTGTGTAGAAGAGTGTTTGGCTATGTTGTAAGCATGCTGCACATAACACAAATGTTCATCCCGAAGCTTAATATGTTTGCTGCAATATCCCTTGAGTCATTGGATCACTGTCCTATTAACTACTTTCGTCTGGCCATCGGTTTGTGGATGAAAAGCTATGATTTTCTTCACTTGGGTGTCCATCAGTTCCCACAAACTCAACCAAAACTTCCCCACAAATCGGGTGTCTCGATCAGATACAATAGAAGTGGGTAATCCAAAATG
Source organism: Pinus taeda (assembly GCA_000404065.3). NCBI lineage: Eukaryota > Viridiplantae > Streptophyta > Pinopsida > Pinales > Pinaceae > Pinus > Pinus taeda. Next base: position 81 of record APFE031388960.1, on the reverse strand, counting down.
AACCCATACATGTTCAAAGAACAATTTTGTAGTTTGTTCAGATGTAATCTGTTTATTACAAGGTATCAAAATACACATTTT